>JAULJZ010150487.1:0-10017 GCA_032270985.1 Heliamphora pulchella | reverse complement strand
TATCTTGTAAATTGGACTGACTTGCAGATTTCAGAATGTGGCTAGTATTGTTCTTCTCAACACTGGTTCAAATGATGAATTTATTGGAATTACTGTTCCTTTCTTTAGCAATAATTCTCCCAGTTTGTATTGTGACAAATTTTAAATTATTAGGTATTTTTTTAAAATTTGGTACAATTGATCAAAAGATTATTGGGTGAAATTTAATAAATTCTTTCACTACAGTCATGGTAATTTATTTTGTTGTCTTATGTTTGAAACTTGGAGTTCATTATGTTGGAAATGTTTTTTTATGCTTTGTGGATATGATAGAACTAAATATGTAGAAATTTAGATTTGAAGCTAGCTAGAATTGGTAAGTCAGGAATTGTATTAGTTGACAAGATTATCATAGGTGAAAAAAGATTCGAAATAACATTAGGTGCGCACTAGTGCGTACTAGTTATTTTCAATTACATTTTTTTAATCACACTTTTCAGTTTTTATCACGCACAAAAATTATGGTCGATAATGCGAAATTAACTTACCAATCACATTAATTTCAATTTAATCACGTTTTTGGTTATTTTTAATCACGTTTTTCGTTATTTTTAATCACATTTTTTAGTTTTTATCACGCACAAAAAGTGTGGTCGATAATGCAAAATCGAGATTTTAAAGTTTTAACAATTACACTAATTTTTTTTAATCACGTTTTTTTTTATGTTTTTAATCACCCGCAAAAAGCATGATAGAAAGTCTCGATTTTAGATTATACCCGCATACACCACGCTTGAAAAAGTGTGATTATAACCTTATAATCACACTTTTAAAGCGTGATGTTTCAACCGTTTTGTAGTAGTGATTCCACATGTTCGGCTCACTTAAATTCGATCCTTCACGTTTTGTTGCCAGAACGAGACTGTTCTGCCAACCTTCCGATTTCTTCTTCGTTATCGTCTTCTTCATCATTTTCATCTTCTACGTCACTATTTTCGGCTCTTCTACAATATTCAAAACGGAAAAACTAAACCCATTTCTGCCAAACGGAATGAAACTATTTGGGCTTGATTTTCTGATCGAAACGATGGAAAAACAAAGTTGTCTGGGGCAGGAATATGAACGGCAAAATGGAATGAGAGAGAGAGTGAGAGAGAGAGAGATTTATTTTCAGAAATAGGGTCAAGATTTTTGAAAGCAGGCAGTGTTGAAATTTTCGGAGGCACACGGGGTTGATTTTTTTGGCTGTAAATTGTATAAGGTGAGTGTTCTTGTAAAATTTTCTGTTTTAGTTATGATTTTCACATGTAATGAAATCTTAAAAGTATTACTTGAAAAGTAAGTAGTGACCTTGTGATAAATGTATTTTTTGTAAATTGTATTAGTTAGATGTTCTGGGCTGAATATTTGGCTTAAAGTGATAAATGTATCAGTTATAAATTGTATCAATTGGGTGTTCTTACAAAAATCTCTATCTCAGTAGTGGTTTTTAACAAGTGATGAAATCCTAAAAGAATCACTTGAAAAGTGAGTAGTGACTTTTGTGATAAATGTATTTATTATAAATTGTAGCAGTTGGGAGTTGTGGGCTGAATGTTTGGTGTGAAGTGATAAATGTATCAGTTGTAATTTGTATCAGTTGGGTGTTCTTGCAAAAATCTCTGTATCAGTTGTAGTTTTCTGGCATTATGTTCTATTTTGATTTTTTATTAAATAGAGATAGAGAGGTTGTTTATTTTAAGGGATACACCAGTTTTAAAAAAAAATTTAAAAACATTTCATATTAGGATATATATATATATATAGAGAGAGAGAGAGAGAGAGAAAAAAAAAAGAGAAGGGGAAGAGATGTTGCTTGATTTAAGAGATGTCCAAAAATAGAATATTGAGGACATTTGAGTCATTTAGTTATTGCATGGGACTAAATCTATGAAAAAAATGTTATAGAACTAAAATTCTGTTATCAGTTAATAATAAGGCATTTGCTTAAATTTTTCTTTATTTTTTACCTTACCGTTATTGTTAGATGCTTTTTACATTAGGCTTCTCAAAATAGTAACAAGTAATTTCAGTCGAATATTTTGAAAATAAAAAAAATAAAAATTGATAGAACTAAAAAAAAATAGAAATAATAAAAATTGATAGAACTTTAGAAAAAGAAAGAAACACCCAACTTGACTTCTTCCTTTTAATATTTAGTATAAAAGTATAGATATATTATGACTTCAATATATATGGATACTTTCGTATTTTTATTCGGGATGAAATATGTATTGAAGTGCGCAAAAAAAAGCAAAATTTTATGCTTTTAATTTCTTTAATAATCTATTTATCTTTTTAATAAAAAAACCAAAACAAAACCTTTGAATCTAAGTTTACCAATCATATTACACCTTCAACACAAACAAGAACTCTACCCATTGGAGCAGATATCAGAAAGATTTTAAGAGTTGGTTTGGCAACTTAGTTTTAAGTCGATTTTTTGATCTTAAGTCACTTTAAGTTAAAAATAAAAAAAAATTTGGTTGGAAAAATAGTGATTTTTAATCCATCAAAAAAGTCAAATTAACTCAATGTGAAATTTCATTATTTTCTTTCAGCCTAAATGAGATGAAATATAATTGTTTAGTTAGAATTTGTTTAATTTTATATGTAAAAGGGTAAAATAAAAAATTGTTATGAAAAAAGCCAAAAAGTTTAAAAGCAAATAGGTTAAAAACTAGAGACTGAAAAATGAAATTTTTTTACTTTTTAAAAATTAAACCAAAAGCCAAAAAGTTGGCTTAAAGTCAACTTAAAGCCGATAGTCAAACAAAGGGTAAATTATGAAGGTGTTTATTATAATTGAAATTATGAATTTATAAATTATAACTAAAAAATCATGTGATTATGACTTTAAGCAGTGTTATAAATAATTAGATTTTTTTTAATAATTTAGAATAAAAAGTTATAAATACATTTGTTTGATTTTTTCCAACTTTTTATTAAATTATAAACTAAAACCCATATTTTAAGTAGGAATTTCAAACAGGCCCAGTGGACCGAGTTCGAAGTAAACTGGATTTCGGACTGTTTCTCTTCCAGGCCCAATTATCCAGATCTCATTAGATCCTTAATATAACCGAAGCAAAATCAAATAAAAATGTAAATAAAAATAAGAAATGCTTTGAATTATGAGTATTATTCAGTGCACCCAGAAAACTATGTGCCAAGTTTGTGTGGTATTCTTATTTAATAAAATAGCGATAAATTTTATGGTAGAGACATGATGACTACTTTTGTTGGGTCGTTAGGATACAAAGAGTGACTCATATTGTGTAAATTGTGATAATTTATTTATCGAAAGTATTATATGCATCGTCTAAATGGCACTTGGAAGTACCTAATATTTTTTTATTCTAAATGACTTATATTGTATAAGTTGCAATCATTTATTTATCAACAATATCACATAACATCGCCTACGTAATACTCCAAAATAGTACTTAATTCTTTTTCTTGAATTCTTAGGCATAAGCTTTGCAGTCCTAATTAAGGCCAAATCTTTATCAAAAAATAAATAAATAAATAAATAAATGAGGGTTTTGCTTTGTGTTAAAGGTAAAGTTCTATTTTTATGAAGTGTGGTCCAATAATAAGTAATGTCTAAAAAATTTCTCTCATAAAGTTTGCCTAAAAATTTTATCTCATAAAGTTTAACCAACTTTACTCTTGTAAGCAGGCTGACTAATATTTATTTGGTTTTTTTTTTGGTGTTTTAAACATTAAAAGGTTAGAATTTTATTTACACACTCCATTTTTTACCAAATATATATTTTTGGAATTACACGTTGAATTCTATAAAATATTATTTATTTTCAATATGAAAGACATAATTATGGTAGGATCTTATTTTAAGTATTTGTTTAGGATAAGTCATATTCACTTTTTGAATATCCTATTAAGTATTATTTTAAATCTTTTAAGAATATATAGACAAATGTACCATTTACATTGTTAAGAAGTGTGATATATATATATATATATATATATATATATATATATATAGAGAGAGAGAGAGAGAGAAACAGATGTATATATATTTTGAGATATATTTTCGACCGTTATTGTTTTGAGCGAGTGGAGAAAAATGATAAAGACGGAGGGTGATGTGGTATTAATGATTAATTTTGTGTTTTAAATTTTAAAATTTTATAATTTTTGTCATATATATTTTTTATTAATTTTTGAATATTTAGAATTTATTCTTTGTGAACTATAAAACAAGATTCATATTGAATATAAAAATTTTAAAGTAAAAAATGTAAAATTTTTCACTTACACAAAAACGAGAAATTGCTTGGAAATGAGAATACACAATATTAAATCAATGATAAGAAATTACAAAAAAAAAAATGAGACTTTTTGAGATGAGAACTTTTTCAACTACCATTTAAATGAGAAATCACTGAAAAATTTCTCCTTTGTTGATAATAAAAATTGTGTACAGTGACAAAGAAACATGGCCTTTTTTCTTTATATATATATATATATATATATATATATAAGAAAAAACTGGGAATAGATTTATCTAAAATATTAATAACTTTTAAAAATAGAATGCTATAGAATAATTAAAAAAATTTAAAAAAAACTTATCCCTGACAAGTTGTGAAAATATAACCCTTAACCAAATATCTCAAAATAAAAAACTGAGGTAATGTCTTAGTTTTTTACAAAACTGAGTCATGCCTCATTTTTTCTTTATTAATATTATAATACTAGTTATTACTGGAGTCTAATATCACTCAATTATTTAATTTTAATAATTTAAGAGGGTAATAAAAGTAATATCAATTCTTAACAATTAATTAATTAGCTAATTTTAAAGCACCCAATTAAAAATATGATTTTTTAATGTTGTTAACTTATGGAGGTAAGAAAATTCAAAAAGATAATAAAAGTAAAAGCTAGATTATTTTTTTATTAGATTTGTAAAAAAAATAATATCAATAAATATTTTTTTTCATTCTTTATATAGAAGAATATGAGAGAATGGAGAGAACGAAATGAAATGATAGGATTATCTTCTTTCTTTTCTTTTTTTTGGGATCAACAAGCAACCAAGGAAACCAGAAGCAAATCTAAACTACAAACTCAACAGCCACTAGCGAGCGAAAAAGATAAATGAACATCTTGCATTCATAACTTTGGCTTCCCCAGCAATTTTGCGAGTAGTGACAAATCGTGAGCAACTGAGTTTTTATATCTTGAGATATGAGAGCATACTGTCTCTTCGATACTGTCTCTTCGAAACCTCGAGTTGTGCTTGCACTCCCTCAATAATATCCCCAATACTAGAAAATTTTTATGAGGTGGAGTTAACCACATTGACCATTCCAAGAGAGTCCCCTTCTGTCACGCCCCAAACTCGAGGCGCATAAGGCCTACGTGAACTCCCCATGACAATCTAATCTTATAAAACAAATTATGGAAATCCTTTTTATAAAATTCAATTTATGGTCAGAACCTCCTTCAAAAAAAAATATTTGAATTTGAGTTATTTTAAAAAAAATGTTACGCTCCAAACTTCACAAATATTCTAAGTATAAATTTTAAAAAATTTCGGTAGAATTTTCTCTATTTTTTGGATAATCTCATTTTATAAAATAACATGTAAAAACGCAAATAATATAATATGTACTATCTCAATCTGGATCTCAACAGCCAACCACAACTCAAAATTAAATAAAAAAATATCCATCTCGGTATCAATATAGTAACATTCATTCCAAAGAAATAAACAAGTCCTGAGTTCCACAAGTTTACATCATGCAACTTAAAAATTAAAGCACTTAGACTTGGATACATGATCTCTCATAACCTACAAGCTCATATAAATCCTTTATATATTACCTATTACAGCCAAATATATAAATATCTTATATTCAATTTCAATCCATACATACTCTCTCATCAAATGAATATACATACAGTCCCAATTAAATTCATACAAGAGATACCTCAGCTTTAAATTATATGATTTTAATAACCTCAAATAGAATATTCTCCGTTCCCGTTTGGATCATCTTGCTACTCGTTTACCCTTGGCAAGCGAGCCTGGATTGCCCGAATCTAGGCCTGACACTGAATCTGAACCTGCGTCTGCTATTCGATCGCCTTCTGTATCTCAGTAATTGCCCTCATTAGGGCTATCAAATTCACTTCATTCTCTGCCATCTCAGACGGTTCCACTATTTATTTAGATACTCTGTAAAGTCTTCTTGTTACTAATCTGGCCCAAACACACACTAGATGTGGTTCTTTCGACTTAATGATTAGTAACCAAAACAAACCTGCGACCCGAAGAGGAGAGAAAAAGCAAGCATCAAAAACTTCTCGGGCAGATCCCTGATAACCGATGCCAAAACAACTGTCCGCGAGCAGAAAAATCGATGAATGCTCCGATTGGGCCCAGACCAACAGAGAACCAAAAAGCACAACACCCGAAAATCTTGAAAGAAAAACCCGAAAACCAACCTAACACTATACAAAGGATCACCGGGATAAAGGTTTAACTAAAGATTTTGCGAGAGAAATCGGACAACATCCTCAGAGAAAAATGGATCTAAACCAAACGGAACCCTAAACCAAACCCAGACAAGAGTTCGAGAAAGGAGGCAAGCTTAAATAAATTCGAAGATACTAAGCTGACATCCCGGGTAGAGCCCCTGGGAGAAAGAAAGCTATCCTAAGCTAAAAACGAGGGCCTCAGCCAAAATCAAAGCAAAACCTCGAAAAGAAAACCGAGATCCTGAAACAGACTAAGGTTACGACCAAAACTCGGTAAGAACCCGAGAGGAAAACTATTCTAAAACGAACAAAGGCCGAGAGAAAACCCAAGCCAGACCCCAGAAGAAGAACTATCCTAAGCCAAACAAACAAACAAATGGTCTTAAACAAACACAAACAAAACATATAATTAAACGAAAACACTTAATTATATCGGTTACGTACCTAATGGGAGGTTCTAAGCTACTATATGCAGAAAAGACCGATTTAGTCAACACTCTGGGTACCTTCTGAATAGAGTCAAGAATATACCTTCTATACTAGGTGTGGTGCAGGACATGGTCTCATGGTACGCAATAACTCTTTTGTCGCACCTAAAGGAGCGTATGGCTAGAAGGCTTGCCCATCTCCTTGACATAGCCATGAGACAGTAAATTGATCGGGGTATCGGGTCGACCAAGTTGTAGGCTGAGAACAATGCAAAATGCGTGCGAGAATGCAAATGAAAAAGTTAGATTAAGAACCAATGATATTTTCGAGTCTAACTCTCTTATTTGATTTTGTAAACCAGTTCCGAGTAGAGTCGCCAAAAAATACTGTGGCACCAGAATTTTGGGTTTGATTCAAAACAAAATAGAAAATTCAAGAGTTATTTTGCAAATAATTTAACACCTTGAAAATCAAAAGATTTTGAAAACCCATTTATTGAAAATTGGAGTCGCCACTTGTTTTTTTGAAAAAAATCAAGAAAAATAAAAGTGAGCCACTGATCTTTAAAATGTTTAACTAGAGAAAACAAGGGTTCGGGGGCTAAGGTAAAAATTAGGGAAGGTATTAGGCACCTCATTCGTCCAACCGTGAGGTTGGCCTTTACTAATCATCATTAATTCTTTAATTATATTTCTCAAATGTATGTAAATACATAAAATGGGAACAAAAAAAGAACATCTAAAATCAAATAATGAAAATACATAATGTATCATATAAACACATCAAAATGTTAACCAAATGTAAAAGGGGTTCTAAATCCTAAGTATAAAAAGTCTAACTAAATGATACATGACACAAATCGCATGCTACAATTAAGAGATGCTATCGATTAATCATAACACTAAGTAAGCATAACATGATTCTAAACTAGAATGAAGTAATTCTAAGAGTTTTGAACGTCAATCATGCTGTTTAGACACTGAAATAGCATACTGGACATCATACATAATGTTGTAACAACAAAATCAAGATACTGGAACAGAATTAAGCTATTGAGAATAAACAAAGGTTGCAGTCGTAACATATAAATGTTGCGGTCGCAAGGTTAATGGGCTGAAAGTGCACGGGCGCAACATTGATTGTTGCGACCGTGAGGATGTTAGTGTCAAAATGCCACGGCCGCAACATTGATTGTTGCAACCGTGAGGATGTTAGTGTCAAAATGCCACGGCCGCAACATTGATTGTTGCGATCGTGAGGATGTTAGTATCAAAATGCCACGACCGCAACATTGATTGTTGCGACCGCAGGGTTTGTAGGTATTGTTTTGCTAAATTTTAATAAACTGTATACTGGAGTGTGGATGTGTGATACAAACATAACATAATTGAGACCATTCAAACAAAATTATAATAAAAGTTTAACCAAATTCTCTAAAATTAAGCATACTCTTGACTGAGTAACCAAAAATTGACAATCAAATGTATGGACAAGGTAATTAAACCTAGTGATAGCAAAACTAAAAACTAAGCATGCTCACAATTATACTAATCAAAATTGTCAATTAAACATGTGGTGATTAAATCTAGTGATAGCAGCACTAAGGAAAAAGCATGCAATTCGGCAATTGAAATTCAAATTCAAAACCCGACCTCTTCACGAGGGTAAAAAATGTGAGAAGAAAAATGTCGGGGTTTTAACAGAATACCTGAGATGCGACAATTCGGGCGTGTCCTAAAGTCATAGGGATCAATGCTTGTTTGTCCGGTCCTTGGGAAGTGCTCAAATTCTAGTGCTCGGGAGAAGTAAGAACTTGTCGGGATGTAGATTAGGAATGCAGCAGAGTATCAGTGTGCTTGAATTGTACTTTGACAGCATATCGATGTCAAAATTCCTCCTTGATAAGCAGCAGTATATCGACGTCAGCCAAAAGGTTCCCTCAAGTCGTACCAACAGTATGTTTATATAGAACATGCCAATCAATAAGGTGCTGCCACGTTAAAAGCTCAAACTGGGCTCAACGAGTTCGCGGTGGCCACCTACAAAGGTTGCGACCGTGAAGTTTAAGGTTGCGACCATAACAAAATTTAGGATTTTCAAGAGTTTCACATTGCGGTCGCGATAATCAACATAACGGTCGCACCGTTCAAATGTTGCAGGTGAATTATTTGAGCCAGTAAACAACTAGGTCGCAAGGTTTCAAGGTTGCGGCTTCAAAATTCGAAAAATGTGATCATGTGGTTTGATTTTACAGAGCAATAGATTTGAATTATTTCTTGGAGATCGTGCAGAGACATCGTTTCGCTTGGTTTTTATCATTGGACTCACACGGATAAGCCTAAGTTTGGTAGGATCAAATTAGAGTGTCTACATGCACCAATTTTTAAATTCAACACATGCAAGCAAACCTCCGAGAGAAATAGTATTTAAGAACTTTGGCTATAAATTATGGGAGTCATTTTTAACCTTATCAAAAGAATAGCACACTTTTGATTGGCTAGGAAATCTTTGAATAACTCTTTCATAAAGCGTGTCAACGCGCGTCTTCATTAATGATTGAACACACACACAAATAAAATAAAATAAAATAAATTTTTTTGTTATTGTTTAATTTGTAAGAAAGTTATTATAAAATTTGTTTTTTTAACTTTTCATAATACACAATTCTATACTCTATTTTGTAAAAAAATATGTTTTTTTAGAAAAAAATATGTTTTTTTAGAAAAAAATATTTTCGTGTAAATGAGAAAAATAAAGTAAAGAAAAAAGTAAAAAAAATTCACTACTTCTTTAGTTTGTAAGAAAGTTATTATAAAATTAAGTTTTAATCTTTTCATGATACATAATTCTATATTTTTCACATAATCTGTTTTTTGAGAAAATATATTTTTTACAAAAATATATTATCATCAGTTTATATTTTATTTCACATATTTTTGTAATAACTGAACCCATACACAAACAAAATAAAATAATTTATCTTTGTTGTCTACCTCTTTAGCTTGTAAAAACGTTACTATAAAGTTTAATTTTTAACATTTTTACAATACATAAATT
>JAULJZ010150486.1:0-10017 GCA_032270985.1 Heliamphora pulchella | reverse complement strand
CACTAATTAGTCTACCTAATAAAGATACATTCCTAATTTATAATCATTGACTAATTACTACCTAATTTACAGCCATAAAATCAGCCATATAATTAGCCATGCAATCAGCCATATCTTCCTAATTTACAGCCATACAATCAGCCATACAATCTTGCCTAATTACCTCCATACAATCGGCCATACAATCAGCCATATCTTCCTAATTTTCCAACAGAGGCATATCTTCCAACCCCCATAAAAAGAGGCAAGATCCAAGGCATTGAGGTACACAACATTATATAGCAAAAACTCTGTCCATTTTCATTCTCTGCATATTCTCATTTCCCTTGCCAAGTATACGCTAACTTGATTGTTAGAGTGGCTGCCAGCACTCGCCGCCGAGCAGTTCACGATTGTTGCCTTGTGCAGAGAATCCGTGTTTGCTCGGAGACTCCATAAGACTGGTCCTGACCCGTCATTGATATCACACCTCTACGGTTCTACCCCCGTATAATTGGTAACAATTAAGATCCAACCATTACACATTGTTAACAATTAAGATCCAACCATTACACAAATTTTAACACCATGTCTACTAATTGTTATTGATTTAAGAGAAATTTCCAGCAAATACTTATTATTGTTGATGAGTTGATGATGTACACAGTGACATCCCCTTTTGATTGACCTCTTGTTCCCTTTTATGACTAGGATCAAGATTAGAATTGACAATCAGCATATAATGAACGTTCATCAAATATTTGTAGAAACTATAGCCAAGTATGTATCGAATTCAAAAGAGATGCAACTGAATATGACAAGACATCCTACTTCCAAGAATCCAAAGATTGACAGTATTTCAGACTCTCAAATTTATCAATCTAAAGGTATGTGCTTAGATCAAGGCATCAAGCAACTTTCACATTAAAGAGCATAAACTAAGATAACAAAAATAATTTCCTAGCCTTTGAATGAAGCAATAAGAGAAAAAATGAGGATTAGTATTTAGTAATGTCTATGGAGAACTTAACTCCACATCTTGTAATGGTGAAACGGTAATCATGCAACCAAACAAAACCATGATCATTAATGTGTACTTTTTGGAGGTTGAGGGACAACTAACTTTCACTTGCCTGCAAGGTCATTGCTATATGTGGATTTATTGGCAGGATAATAATTAAGTGCTGCTTTTTAAAACCTCCAATACCACCTCAAGCTTCTCAAAACAGAAATTTATTCTTGTTATGCAATTCGTAGAGATTAAGGAGAGTGTAATCCCCTTGAACAGGGGATAAATACACATCCAAGACGATTCCAGCTAACTCACTTTGTCCCATAATGATTAAACATCTTCAAATTTATCTTTAGAAACCCTAGCATTCCCTTCCAACCAAAGTACCCAAAAAAGGGCAAATGTCGCGCAACTCCACTTTCTTGTTGCTAGGGGTGCACACGGTCCGGATTGGACCGGTTTTTCAAAAAACCAAGAACCGAACCGTTCATAATGGTTCCAGGTTTTTTGGAACCGTATCCGAACCGTTCAAGTAACGGAACCGGACCGGAACCGATCTGTGACAACGGATCGGACACGGTTCGGTTAACGGTTCCAACCAAATATATTTCCAACCAAAATAAATACATTTTGATGATCTAAACCGTTTATTTTATTGTTCTTAATTTATGTATAATTATTATAAAAGATCAAATTAATCGGATATCCTTAACTACCAAAACAAATCACATTTGCGATAATAAATAAATAATAAAATAGACATCACAGTTTATTTTTATCAACACAAATGTGATTTGTTAAGGTAGTTAACGATATCCGATTAATTTGATTTTTTACAGTAATAATATATAAACTTAGAACAATAAAATAAACTTAGAATAATAAAATAACGATATCCGGTCCGGTTCGGTTTGGAACCGTGAAATTAAATCAAAACCGAGAACCGGACCATTCAGAACAGTTTTTAGAAATTTTAATCCAGAATCGAACCGTGACAAATAAAAATCGGACCGAATCGTACGAATCGAACCGAGCCGGACCGGATTATCGGTTTTTTCGATTTTTTGCGCATCCCTACTTGTTGCCTCCAAAACTACCTAAATCTATCAAAATCATTTGACCAAATAAAGCCGGAGACGCCCAACAAATATTCTATAATTGAAAAAAAAATCATTGCCAAATATTCAAAGCCAAGGCCAAAGGGACAATGCAAGAATAATTATGTAGAGATTCCTCATTCCAATTGCACATGATACACCATTGAAGACAAAGAAAGTGACTCCGACTCCTCTTCTAAAACATGTCATTAGTAATGAGACTTCCATCAGCCAAAACCACATAAAAATTCACTTTAAGAGGCACAACTGCTTTCCAAATTTTATTATTATAAAGGAAAGGAGACACATCGGGATTGTCAATGATCTTGTCAAAAAAATTACAAAAAGACTGCTGAAGATTTAAGAGACCAAACTCTTTAATCACTCATATTTTACCACAAAAGACACCATCAAGCAAGGTTAACAAAGATAGCATCTCAAGAGCCTCTCAATTATTGAGGTTTCCAAGGAAATAAAAGTCTGAAGCATTTTGACTGAGCAAGACCCGTAGAAGCAATAAATACATTATGTGAGCGAACCAACTAATATAAACGAAGAAACACTACTTCAAAACTTAGAATTATTATCCCCTTCCTTTATCCACTTCATCTTAGCTTCTGTCGCCAAAGATTTATTCCCTAAAAACAACTTCCTCCAATTTTGATTCTAACTCAAGTATTGTTTCTCAAATTTTCATCTAGACCTCCCGTAGATTCGACAACATTTAACTCCTCCTTTTTATGATTTCATTCATTGTTCCATTCAAGTCCCTGAATACGTTTCCATTCCAAACACTCAATTTTTCCTTGAGCAATTTCAATTTTTTCATGAATAAAAATCCCTCCCAACCGTGTGACATCAAGCCCTAACCCACCAATGCTCAAAACTTTTCTTAAAGGAATGATGTTCAAACCAAAAAAACGAAGGACCCCATGCGAAAGGACAACTTTCTAATACTACAGTACAATGATCTAAAATGATCCTAGAAAGTACTTCTTGCCTAATATTCGTAAACATTTGCTCCCAACCCAAGGAGAATAAAAATCCTTCCAACCTAGAACACATCGAATTTGACAAAAGATTAGACCAAGTAAATAGGGCATTAAACAAAGGAGGGTCGATTAAATCACATTCTCTTATGAGAGTATCAAAATCTCTCATACCTCTATTAACTCTATTCCCATCAAGTTTTTCTGGTAAAAACCTAATCACGTTGAAATCCCCCCACCCCCAACACACCAATTAAGAGAGCAGAACCCAAATAACCCAGCCAATTTGACCCACCATTCAGTCCTCTTACTAGGCGTGTTAGGCCCATAAACTCCAGCGAACCAACACACACTGTTATCTAAGTTTCTAAATTTACTGGACATAGAAAACTTCCCTAAAACAATCTCACAATCCTACACCCACCCTCTCATCCCATATAATCAAAATTCCCCCAAAAGGCCAAAAGGCCAAAAGTGCCTTCTGATGATAAAATTGCCCACTTCCAAAACCCTGATCCCCATATGCTTTTATTAAACTGCCTATCGCACTTCTCTAACATAGATTCTCATAACAACACAATGATCGGATAATGTTTTTTAAGGATATCCTTAAAAACTGTCCTCTTCCTTCCAAAGCTAAAGCCTCTAATGTTCCAACTTATTACTTTCATATTTCCAACCCTAAGCTCTCTTTGGCGACCCTCATAATTGATTCCACAAACCAATTTCTCAATTTCCTCGCCCCCTTTCTACTACTACTGACTCCTCTATTACAATCCATTTGTCTAGATTCCAAAACCCTCTCAGTACTTCTCACCCCCTCTACACCCAAACAAACCAAAGACAAACCCATTACCTCCTCAAGAAAATGTTTAAAATGGACTACAGCTTTGTCATCAAAAAGTAAAGAAATAAAATTTCTCATTTCTTCTAACCATCTTTAAATTTCATCCCATACTCCGCCCATGTGAACTATTCCCCATTTTCTTGTGAACAGTTAGATTTCCTCGTGAAACATCCCTCATATGGCACTCCATTTCACCACCAATTACTGGTTGTGGTCCACAAACGAGGCTACATCCTGGAAGTAATGTGGGCATTAAATTATTCTCATGTTAATCAATCCTCTCCAAACGTGACCTTGAAGATAGTGAAGGACCAATAGCACCAAAAGAGTTCATAACTTGAGATATGTCATGCCTAGGGTCAAATGAAGAACTTATGTTTTCATTCTCAAAAGCATCACATACCTTTTTCACAAGACTCTGCTCTGCTCTGCTCTGGATACCTTTTTGCAATCCTTAACCTCAAGGCTATCAATTTTAGAGGTGGAGATCTCAACATCATCCCGAAACATCATCATAGTCAAATCCTTTCCTCTTTATTCTCATCTTCGATACTATCTGAATCTAAATCTGCTGAAATCTCTTCCTCAGACCCATATTCTTCTAGAGCTTGCAAAATGTGTCATGCATTAAATCTTCCCTCCTCCACATCTGCTGCGATACTTTAGTAGTTTGAGAATTGAAAATCCTCTGGACAACCTCAAAATCCTCCCTGCCACCTAACATATAAGGATCAACCTCCCTATCATGATTCCATTTGCAATTAGCAAGAAAACCTTTTGATCTATCAACAATATCCCCTAATCCAAGTATCATTTCATCTTCATTAAACTGCTTCGTAGACCTCACCTGTCATTTTCTTCTCTCGACCTCTGCTGGAAGATTTGTTCGATTTCTTTGCAGGCCTCACCTCTATTGTTTTTGTCTCTCGCTCTTTGTTGAAAGATTCGATCGAGTTTTCATAGGCCACTATTGGTGCTACCCCTTCATCCTTCGATCAATTGCTCACCAGAACATCTCTCATATTGAAGATTCGATCGAGTTTTCATATGCATACCTTGTCAAAATAAATATTGCAGCGCAGAGTTTAGCATAATTGCTTAATTAATTTGTAAAAGGACAACGGATCAGGATCAAAAGTTAATAGGTTAGTCAAATCTATAAAATCTACATGGTTACATGTGAAACCACAAACTGGAGCATTAACAAAATGCTGAGCACAAACAAGGGGATTGAGACTGTAATCTGTAAAAACACCTGTACTGCAGAGTTTCGCCAGAGTTCCTATAATAGTAGCCATTAGTGAACTTTTTCCTAATACTATTGAATTGTTAGAACGAAGACTTATATCATAATAACTGAGAACAAGTTCCCAATGAAAACGGGTAGCAGCAAAGCAGTCAGCATTCCCTTCCCAAAGGTCTTGGGTTCAAAGGCATTATACGTTGAGCTGACAGCATCAAGAGACAACAAAGGTAGATATGTATTTCCAAGTAACAAATTCAAAACAAGTCTATTAGGATATCGAAGATTCACACAATGCTTTTAAAGGGGGGTTGCTTCTAAACTCAATCAGTGTAGACTGCAGTTTTATTTTATATATATATATATATATATATATATATATATATATATATTGTTTGGAGGGAGGGGGTGTTGCTTACCACTCCACTCTCATCCATATATCTCTAAGCCACAGTGTGCTATCTGATCAACCGTTCCATAACCACTGACAATCATCTCTCGCATGTGCCTCTGTCTTACTTGGATACATTTCGTATACACGATCTAAAATACATTTATATTCACAAACAATGATGTAAATGCATATGCATATGCCATCAAGAAAAAAATTGTTTTCAACCTGGTTAAGACTTTAGCAAGCACTGCTAATGAAAAAAGCCCACAAAATTGGCCAATACCTGGTCAGTTATTGTCCTTGCTAAAATGGAAACAGTCAACTCTGTAGGTAAACGAGACAGTTAGTAGTGTCTCTCAGCTGTGTTGCATTGGCTTGAACATAAAGGGACGGATACAAGTGTTGATCCTCCGTGCCAGAATTGTCTAAACCCTTCATCTTGGGACACAGGTCATCAGCAGCACAACCAGTATTTTGCCATCATTAACATGGGTAAAATGAAGTTTCTCCATGAAATGGCTTCTCAAAAGCATGCATTTACATTCAGATTGAAATATCCATCTAGAGGATGAAACAAATTTAGAAGATAATCTACAATTTCCACATGTTCCTTTTCTTCCTCTATTAACAATGTGATTGCCATTGTGTCCAACAGTAAGTATGGCAAACACATTTCCCCTATCCACAAGTATATGGTCATGTACAAATAGGTAATCCAAACTCCAAAGGTATATTGAGGTGTCAATGAAAAATAGTCTTCAATCATTAAGACTAGTCAAACTATTAATGACGGTTAGCATATTCTACAAACAAAAATGAACATGACGAATTTATCAAAACAATTGACCTCACTCCCAAATCCCTGTTATGACTACCTAGAACAAGTTCACCACAGTTTCATTACCATGATGACATCCTTCAGCCAAAAGCACCTATAGTTGGGATTAAATAAATTTGTTTATTTAACTAGATATCTTTTCAATATGGTATTATTCTCCAATTAACTGTTACCTGTGGGAAACTAGATAATGTGCATCTCATGAACCAACAAAATTGGAGTTGATTACCAATGCATTTCCTGCCATGTGAAGGCATACAAGCATATAAAATAAAGGAAGCCATCATTAGTGACCGTGGAAAATTAGAATGATATATACATATCTAATACATGCCAAATAAAACATAGGTTCGTCTAAATGACATCAAACTCAGAAACATTTGTCTCTAAATCTATGCAAAGCACAGCGAAATTTGTAATCTTGATGATCCAACTGGCAACTGACCTAGTTTATCTGCCTAAGATGGTAAGCCCAATAACACAAAAACAAATCATGTAAATAGATAAGGATAGCAACTCCAATAAAAATAGCACATAAATTAGTATATCAATCATACCTTAATGTCACTTCCTCATAAGAATATGTACTCAGAAAAACAAATCATGTAAACAGATAAGGATAGCAACTCCAATAAAAATAGCACCTAAATTAGTTTATCAATCATACCTTAATGTCACTTCCTCGGAAGAATATGTACTCATAAACATTGTCACTCGGAAGAACCTCAGGCCCATCCTTCCTACGTCCTTCCGTTCCAAAAGAGTTTACTGGCAGTCAATACAGCCAATACCGTGTCAAGGAAATTGAGAAAACGCATGAAAAAAATTATACTAAAGGACCAAGAGATTGCTTTGGCTCCTGTTACCTAAAGCTGTACATCCCACAGAGCAACCACAAAATACAACATTTTAGGCTTGGGATTGCAAGAGTCGATCACATATTTTCAAAGTCCTTAAGTTGTGTAGAAGAAAATCTTGAATTGGGATTAACATCATCACCAATAATAATTGATTTCTCAATGTCAAGTAAATTCAGACTTAAATCAAGTAGAAAACTGGCACAAAATTAACCAGCAAACAAAAAACATAAATACCAATTTAATTACTTTATAAGTAACTCGGTCCAACTTAAGACACCACAGCAACATGGTGCTCTTGAAGTTTCAAAACAGAAGTTAGCCCAATACAAAGCAAGCGCCAATTTATTTTTCTAGCCCGTTATAGTTATCACAACATGTGACAACCAAAAAAAAAATGAAAACATACTGAATCACAATCTTTCAATTAATGCTCCGTATGTGATTGAGCTAGAAATTTATTTTTCAAGGTAGAAATTAATGTTTCTAAAGCACAAACATTCATACTAAAGCACACCCTTTCATGTTAGAAAAACAAAATTCTAAGATAGCATACACTAAGGTATAACAAGTAATTTTAGTTCAACAAGAATATGCAGAAAATGACGGGAAAACAAACACGAACATAAATACATAATCTTGGCTTTAGCCTTTATGTGACTAAGCTCAACATAAGCAAGCCAAAAGGGGATGGGATTTTATCAGCAATGACACATATAATGCCATAAGCAGAAATACATCTTGATGTACAACGGAAAACATGCACTACTTTGAAACTGTGAGAGTGTATTTTCGATTATTTTGTTATTTATTTGTTAAAGGAAAGTTTGGTCTTTTAAGGCTAATTAGAGTTTAAGCTTTGCTTTATATATATTTGTAACTTTATTTTTTGTAGTTAAGTCTTTGGTTATTGCAATAATAATTTCTATTTAAATCTTCTATTTTTCTAACATGGTATCAAAGCTCTGGTTTTACGAGATCTTGGGTTCAAGTCTCGTAATATGTATTTTCCTGTTATATTTGTTATTGTGCACTGTGTGTTGGTGTACCTGTTTAATTTAGTATGTTTGCCTCTTCACGTACAAGGCAGGATCGCACGTGAAGGGAAGTGTTGAATAGCTTGATATACATTGTTGGGCTTATTTCTTAACAGCTTAAGTTTTTTGGATAGTTAATGACTTAATATGGCATCAAAGCTGGTTGAGGATCCCCCTGTCTATTGAGAGCTGGTTGGGTGTCTGGTCTATCTTACTGTGACTCGTCCTGATATTGCGTATGTCGTTCATGTGGTGAGTCAATTTGTTTCTGCTCCTCGCTCCACTCATTGGGCAGCTCTGCTTCGCATTCTGCGTTATGTTCGTAATACTATTTCTCAGGGCCTATTCTTGTCTTCGTCTTCATCATTGACTCTTCGAACTTATGCTGATACTGATTGGGCTAGTAATGTATCTAATCGTAAATTTACTACTAGCCTTTGTGTATTTCTTGATGACTCTCCCATTTCCTGAAAAAGTAAAAAACAGTCAGTCATTTCTCGTTCTACTGTTGAAGCTGAATATCGTGCCATGGCTCATGCTACTACTAAGAATGTTTGGCTCTATTGGCTCCTTTCTAATTTGGGTGTCTCTCTCTCTTCTCCTACTTCTCTCTGTTGTAATAATAAAAGTGCAATTTAGATAGCTCATAACTCTATCTTCCATGAACGTACAAAGCATATAGAGATTGATTGTCACTTTGTTCGTCAACATCTTCAGCTTAGTACTATTGACCTCCCATTGGTCTCCTCGTCATTGCAGCTTACTGATTTCTTCACCAAGACTCATACTTCAGTTTGTTTTCGATTTCTACTTGGCAAACTCTCACTGCTTACCGAGCTCGCATCATGAGTTTGAAGAGAAGTGTGAAAGTGTATTTTGGTTATTTTGTTATTTATTTGTTAAAAGGTAGTTTAGTCTTTTAATGCAAATTAGGATTTAAGCTTTGCTTTATATATATTTTGTAACTGTATCTTTTGTAGTTAAGCCTTTGGTTATTGCAATAATAATTTCGGGTTTCATATTCTATTTTGCTAACAGAAACAACAAAAGAGAGAACAACATAAAGTGAGGCATCTTAATCCTGGTTTGTCACACATACAGCGAGGCATCTAAATCAGTGCACCCATGCCAACAATACTGCATTGGTCTAATTAAAACATTGCATGAGCGAGCAAAAACCAAGACACTCTCTGACTAAATGGTCAGCCGGGATTTCTAAACAATATCTGAACTTTAAAGTTGTAAGTTAACTCCACTTCAATAATACATTAAATTCGAATCTCATTAGAAGATTCATTTCTAATTATACATGAAAGTGTTGAATTCTTAAGTATTTGAAGAGGCTTTTGGCCAATCTCTACCACCCATCATGTGACACCCGAAATTTTTTAAATAAGAATAAATAATTAATTATCGACCTAGAATAATTTAGTAAAACCGTATGTTAAAATTTGAAATTTAAATCCAAAAATTTACATCTATTAATAAAGATTTGAAACAATTATTAATTAGAACTTTTTCTTGCAAAATCCGACGCCATGGTAAATTATAAAATAACATAACAAACTCATCTTAAATTTTTGAGGATTTTCTAGGACTAAAATTTTACAGCTATTAAAAATACTAGTAATCAATAAACCGCGATAAAAAAATATTAAATAGATAGAAAATCTTAACGAATAATTTAACTATACGATAATTCATAAAAATACATTAAAAATTTA
>JAULJZ010150485.1:0-10017 GCA_032270985.1 Heliamphora pulchella | reverse complement strand
AAACCCCCAAAACGAATGTGGTAAAACAGAATAACTCGTCATGTCCCTTACCATCTCCTTAAAGGACCTATTCCTCCTTTTCGCTACACCATTTTGCCGTGGCATCCTTAGTGTAGATAATTGAGATATAATTTTATTTTCTGACAAGTAGTTCCTGAACTCCCAAAGAGGTATTTACCACCACGATCAAATCATAGGGTCTTTCCAACCTCTTGCCGTGATGTTCATAGGACCACATGCATCAGAATGAACCAGTTCTAACACTTCTTTGGCTCTAAGTCCCTTGACTATAAACGACCTTTTGGTCATCTTACCCTCTAAATAGGATTCGCATACTGAAAGTGCCTCCACTTCCAATGAACCCAAAGGTCCATCTTTTACCAGTATTTGTTTCTCTTTAGATTAAGATGACCTAGACGAAGATTCCAAAGTAATGTTTGGTTCAGCGAGGAACCTTTCCTATTAAATGGTAAAACATGTTAATTATTTATCTCATCATTTTGAACAGTAGAAATAAACGGGAGTAAAAGACCATTATCCAATGTGCCAAGACAGATGAAGTGTTTGCCAACCATAATATTACAAAAATTCTTATTGAAGTAAACGCAATATCCGTCAATACCCAATCAGTAAATCAGAAAGAAGTTTCACCTGATTTGAGGTACATACAAATGTTCTTTAAAATTAAACACCTATTTCTACTAAAAGAAAAGAACTACGTGTCCCACTACAGTAGCAATCCCTGGGAGTTATACCCCATCTGAAGGTAAACCTTACCATTTTTAAATTGTCTGGTCACCTGGAACCCCTGCAACGAATTGCAGACATGATTTGTGGCTCTTGTATCTATACACCAGGTTTTCATAGATACAACATCTAATCCCAGTAGTGTCTCGGCTAAGACGAGTGGCACGAAATCCCTCCCCATCCACATCTGACTAGCAATGTCAACCAAGGCGCAGCTAACTCGCCCGTCAGAAGGAATGAGCAGATACTGAGCAATAAGGCAGAAGCAAAGTGCATACCGTCGCCGCAACTGAAAACCAAGGTTACTAAGGTCACCGATGAGACGAAACCTTTCAATGATCCAGGGAATGTCGAGGCAGTCATCCTGTGTCAAGAGGGAGGCCTCCATCCTAGATAGACCACAAAGCAGTATCACCTGCTGTCGAAATGAGAGAAAAAAAGTCGAAACCACAACAGCACTCTGTGGGGCCAAGTCCAAAATGGCAGCAAACTCCTCTACAGTAGGGCAAAGTTCTTTAAGGCCAAACCGAAATACATGAGACTACAGATCCCACAGCTGAGTAGCAGCTGACAATAAAGGACTGTTAATCTCCACGGTCCTTAGTGAGAAAAGAGCATTCAGGCCAAATGGGGCGAAGTTCAAATGTTCAATGTGGGAAAATGCTTCAACCCATAGAAAAAGAGGAGAAGCCATCTAAAGTTAGAGTAACAGCAAATGGGGCCTCCAGGGCTATATTTATAAGGCTGAAAAGGGCAAGAAATCAAAATTTCGACAAAAGGCCCATTCAAAGTGGCGACCGCCGTCTTGGAATTGGCGACCGCCAACTCCAAAAAGCATAGTACAGTGACATCATTTCTTTGACCAGGTGATCGCCATGTTTAAACAGGCGACCGCCAGGTTAACAATTTTGGAAAATGGCTACCGCCATGTTGTATTATGGCAACCACCATGTTTGAACATGGCAGGTGTGGGTCAATTTGCAGTTTGTGTGATCTATATTAGTTGTGGTATTTGAATTATGCATCCAAGGTAGTTTGAACAACAAATGAAAGAAAATCATGCGACAGATGAACAAATGAAGTAATATTTAGCGTTATGGCCCAAAATGCATCAAAAATAGATCGAGTATGTCAGAGTAAAAACTAGGGCACCCAAGCCCAATAAAATAGTAAACTGGGGCACACCGGCCCATGGAGCAGATAAATGTATATAAATGTATCAAATTGGGGCACACATACCCATAAAAACCTAGATGAAGTGTATAAAAAGTAAAGAAAAATGGGGGAGAGCTCTCTCTTTCTCATATGTGCCTCGAGCGGACTCGACGGGAAGGGCCGGCCTTCTTTGAGCTGTCATCCTTGAAGAGTCTGTCGAAGTCATCACCGTCGTCACTGCCAGAGGAAGAGACAACTCTGGATCGGCTCTAAGCAGAAGAGACTAACCCACTGGAGGCTGTCATAAAAAAATAAGGATCAGAACAGAGCACAGGGAAAATGCAAAAAGATTAAAAAGGGTTGTGAGGACACTTACTATAGCCGCTAGAGTAAAAGCAATACTGACCGCTCAGACAGTAGCATCAAGTTGAAGGATCTGTGCTCTCTGACCTGTAAAGACCAGTAGAAGATGTTTGAGCCACGCCTAATTAACCTGCAGGAAGAAAGTAAGGCAGTTTAAGCAAAACAAAGAAAGCAACTAAATAAATAGAGAAAGGACCAAGACAAACCTGACTGAGCTCAGCCCTGAACTCAGGTGCTGGCGGAACAAGAACCGGCAGAGGGAAGGGGTAGCCATATACAACTGTCTGGATCTCCCAAGGAATCTCAAGACCCCTCATCCCACCGGCAGCATCACCAGCGGCAGCAGCTCCGGCAGCAGCAACTCCAGCAGCACCGACATTAACGTCCTCCGATTCCTGTCCCCTTCTCCTGCCACCAGGGGCTGCAGGGCCAGGACCTAGTGGTCCTAGCAAATGGACCCGGGCCCAAGTAGCGTAGTCCCCCTCGGTCACCAGCAGCTCCGCGGCGGAAGTACCCACCAGCTACAAGAGTAGGTCGAACCGACTCATATGATCAGTCTGGCGCATACAGGCCAAAGGAACCACTGGGATCCAAAAGTGATCCAGGCCGAGCGACTGGCGAACCACTCGCTCTCCCAGATAATATTCCCGTCCGAATAGACCCTCTACCAAAATACGCCTCGTAGTAATATCGTAGCTGCGCATCAGATCTACGCTGGCCCGATCCTCTACGCCCCTCCAGACATCCCAATGAACCTGCAACAGTTCAAAGTATAGTACAATGCAGAGAATAGTAAGCCGTGCAGTATGGTGAACAGTATACAGTGAAGTGTAGTGAACAGTGTCAAGAACAAAGAGCCGTACAGTGAACACTGCATTAAGCAGTATAATGCAGAAAGCAGTGCACAGAATAATAAACAGTGAATAAAGATATACCTGGTCAGGGGTCGGCTGGTCCAGTGACACCCAGAACCAGTCAATGTCCTTCCCTCTAGCTTTCTTCCCCTTCAAGCCACGAGACCATCGGGCCGCTCGGGGAATGATTAAAGGGTCTGCTGTAGAGTTCGTCGGGACGTGAAGCCCAAGAAACTTATAGGTCCACAACTGCAAAGAAGAAGATGTCAACAAGCTAATAATAACAGCTAATGGAAATAAATGGAGAACTGCATAACTAAATCATACCTCCCAGACTCGCCAGTATCGCCTAATGCTGAGCTCCTGAGGGAACCGGGTCAAAGCTCGCATGAAGCTATATAGAGTGGCAAGAGTTGGTCCTCCCCAATTAAATGCAGCAACCCGAACGAGATGAGCCAAGGCGCCAAGGTAGTGCAAATGTACGGTATTCTTCTTGTTCGAAAATAAGGAGGTACCAAACATATACATGAGAAAACCATAGGCAACCCACTCGAAGTAGCGGGGCTCGGTGCAGTCGAAGTGTTTGAATCTCTCGAAGAACCACGAATATCTGACGCAGTCTCTGTCCATCTGGGTGGGAACAGCTCCGAGAAAGTATATCAGCGCATCAGTAGAACTAGGAATGGTCGGGTCGAAAGGGATAGGGGCCCCTTCAACCCGAATGCCTGTAATGAGAGCAAAGTCTAGAGGCGTCAGGGTAGCCTTGAAGGTGGTGAAATGAAAGGTGTTGGTGGTATCCCACCACCGCTCGGCCAAGGCAGTCAACCATACCCGGTCATTACTCGTCCTACCCAACAGGGGTATGAAACGAGCAAAGCTGGAGGTATCAATGTAAGCCCGGCTAGGAGCAGGGAGGGCATTATACCACTCAAACACCTCCCCGGAGGCTGAACCTTCGAAGCCTCAGACGTAGCAACTAGCCTACAAAGAGAAGACAAACAAAAGATACATAAAGAGTAGGTCAAGCACATGAAACATGCAAGCCCTGATAAATTAAGCAAATCAGTCAAACCCTAGGTGACGATCCTTCCGTTCTTTTCAAGCCTTAGAAAACTAGGTACCCTAACCCTAGGTTCACAATTTTTGTGCATCGTAGTAATCCTAAGCCTCTCTCATTTTGTGTCAACCATTCTACCCAAAATAAAAAAAATAATAATAATAATAATAAAATATATAATAATAAAAAATCTCTTTTTATTTTACCCTTGTCACCCTGACCTTTTAAGTTTAATCTTTGAAATTTTTTTCCAATCTTCTAAAAAAAATCGTCTCAAAATTTCTAGGATTTTCTAACATTGTCTTAAAAATATTTCTCAAAATTTCTAGCATTCCCCTAAAATTTTTCTCAAAATTTTAAAATTTTTAGGTTTTTCTTAAAATTTTCCTCAAAATTCTATCATTCTCTTAAAATTGTTCTCAAATTTCGACAATTTTCTAAAAATTTTGTTCTCAAATTTCGACAATTTTCTAAAAATTTTCAGGATTTTTATTAAGGTTTTCTCAAAATTCTAAAATTTTTTAAAAATTTCTAGGATCTTCTTAAAATTTTTCTCAAAATTCTAGCATTCTCTTAAAATTGTTCTCAAATTTTGAGGAATTTCTAAAAATTTTTAGGATTTTCATAAAGGTTTTCTCAAAATTCTAAGATTTTCTAAAAAATTTTAGGATCTTCTTAAAATTTTCCTCAGAAATTCTAGAATTTTCTTAAAATTTTTCTCAAATTTTTAGAATTCTCTAAAAATTTCCAAAATTCTTAAAAAATTTCTCAAATTTTTAGGATTCTTTAAAAATTTTCAAAATTCTTAAATTTTTTCTCAAAATTTCTAGGATTTTCTAAAAATCTCTTAAAATTTTTTCTCAAAGTTCAAGAATTTTCCTAAAATTTTTCTCAAATTTTTAGAATTTTCTAAAAATTATCAGAATTTTCTTCAAACTTCTAAGATTTTCTAAGATTTTTTAAAAAATAAAATTCTAATTTATTTTTCTAGAGTTTGTGAAAAATTTGCCCCAAATTTTATAATTTTAACAAAATTGCCCCTAAACTTTCTAAAAATCACCCATTTAGTTTTCTTGCCCAAAAAAAAAGCCCCCCTAATTTTTTATGTTTAATAATAAAAATTCGAGCCCTTTTAACTTTAAAATAATTGTCCTTTATATCGTTTATTCAAATTCTAAAATGTCCCTACTGTCTTAATCTCCATTGCATAGGTACCTAAAATAGATTCAAATCCCATCAATTATCTTTCACATCATCAGAACCATTCATCACATCAAAATAAATCATCATCATAACCAAATCACATCATCATCACATGGGGGGATCGTAGGCATGCGTCTATGTTTGATATATCATTCTTTGGTATTTGAAACAGCAAGGATAGGGTACATATCGAAGGCCGTTGACGAGAGATATGATAGTCGGGCTCCTACAGAAGAATGTCGGCTGCAACAGCATCGGCCGGAGGCTCGTAGCGTCTCAACCCACGTGGAACCACGCGGTGAGGTAGTAGGGCATATGTGTGTGATCAAAAGGTGCCGGATGACCCTCTCTAGCATCGGGATCTAAGAAATCGGCCACAGCAGTCTCAGCAGTAGCATCTACAGCCGCCTGCGCCTCGGCAGTTGCTCGCGCCTCCTCCTCAGCTTGACGAGAAGCGCGCTCTGCCTCATGCATGAAGGCGTCCATCGCAGTGGTGGGCAGTGTGAAAGTAACCCCACCGGCGGGAAGGCTGGAAGACGAACCTCTGAGAGCCCCAATGGAAGAGCTCCCAGTAGAAAAAGGGCCCCTTCGTGCCCCGAGATCATCATCTCCATGGCTCTGACCCGCCACGAAGAGGAATGGAATCACGAATAGTAGGGTAAACATCGTGAGGATACTGAGAAGCAAGAAAGCAAGGGGAAGCTAAGAAGAGACGAGAGAGAGTCTGAGAGTGCGAGAGAGTTAGAGAGAGAGTGAGAATGTGAGAATGAAACCAACCTGTGCACCCTTGAAAGCCTTATGCGCGCCTAGAGGTGGCGGTCGCCATCTTCAATGTTGGCGACCGCTTGGTTTTCCAAGAGTTTTATGGCGACCGCCATGTTCAAGGGGATCTTATTCAGCGACCGCCATATTCGAAAGGTTTTGATAATGGCGACCATCATGTCATAGGGAAAAACAGCTCGCCAGGTTGTCCAACGGTCATGTCATGGGGGTTTGAAGGGTTTGTTTGGGGGTCTTTTATTTCATGGGTGTTTATTTTGTTCATACATATTTTGTTTATTGTAAAAAAAGAAAAAGAAGAATAAAAAATATATAAAAAATATATAAAATATATATATATATAATAAAAATAATAATAAAAAATGAATGATTTTTCTTATTTTGTGAGTTTTTCTAAATTTTTCTTTAAGAAAATCTTGTGTGTTTAAAGAAATAATTTTCTTTAACTCACGTTTTTTTTCCCAAAAATAATTTTGCGTTATAATTTGTTTCTGATAAATTTAAATTTAAGTTGTATTTTGACTTTTAAATTTTTATCTCGCGCCTCGAATTTTTAGATCTTAACTCGATCTATTAATTTGCCGTCTGACTCGTCGGTCCTCCTCACGACTCTAAACTGACTCGTCGGTCGTGAGGGGTTCTCCTCACAATCCTAAATTGACTCGTCGGTCCTCCTCATGACCTTAAACTGACTCACGTTATACATTACACTGCACATGCAATGCATTGTATTTCTTATCATTGCATCCCTGCATTTTGCCCCACGAACTTCGTTCTGGTCTGATCCCTAGTAAAGGGGTACGTAGGCAGCTCAATGAAAATTCGAGTACGACCAATATCATATGCATGCTTGTATGTTTATAGCCTAAAATTGGCAGCTCGATCAAATGAATGTTGTTTCTGGAATCTTTGATATAATTGGCTCCACGCATTGCTACGCAAATTATATCAAAGAGAGGCAACTGTAGACACCCCAATTTGACCCCGCCCAATCTTAGGTGAATCCGATGATGAAAACAGATGGAATAGTGCTTCAGTTTGATCCTCGAGAAGTGATCCAAGCTCGGTATTTGAACCCGAAACCTTCAAACCAATGAAATTTTGTCGAACCATCAAAACTTGCTGCCCAAGTAAGGCGACCGCTATGATCATTGTGGCGACCGCCAATAAAACCTCTTGGAAATCCTAGCCAAATATGGCGATCGCCACCTTTTATTATGGCGACCGCCATAGAACTTTGTGGAACGTTTCAAAAAACATGGCGACCGACAACTTGCATTGTGGTGACCGCCATCTCCAAATGGCCTAACGTGTCCCAAAAAAGCGTGGCAGCATCTCATTGGCTAAAGAACTCTATAAATACCGTACCTCTGGTACGTTGCAATGACAAAAATTAGGGTGAGGTTTTGAGAGTGAAGCTCTGCCGAGGTGCCGAACAATTCTAAGCCCCGACGCCAAAACCCTGCTGAAATACCGAGACCCAAACCTCCTACATTAGAGCTTTGCTTGGATCATCACTCGAGGATCGATCCATTGAAGCACATTCCCTACTTGAGGATTCCTCGACAATCTAGGTACCTCGTTTGGATCCCCGATCCTTCTAAACTCCATTTTCTCTCTTTTGGAGTGATCGGGTTAACTTTCAATTTCAATTTATATACTTCTTTTGTTTACGTAATTAACCTCGTTTATTATTTAAGTTGCCTTATGTAATTTGTTCATTGTTTAGTTATTAATTTCATCACATTCACACTTAACACATTTGTTATTTTTTTTTTCATTAATTCATTAAATAGTGCTAATTTGGTTTGACAATTACAACTAATTAATATTGTTAATTTTATAATGATACACTTACATACATATGAATATAGTTGCCAATACTATATTCATATTTGACAATTAAATAGTTATATTTTGATTCCTTTTATCTTATTAATTTGATTTCATATTCCATTGCCTTTTTTTTAATATAGTTTAATTTTCCTTATTAGCGTTAGTTTAATTTTTTAGCATTTATTTTTCTTTCTCTTTTCTTTTCTTTTAATATTAGCTTAATGTTCCTTCATTAGTCTTTATTTTTATTTTTATTTTTCTTTTCTTTAATAATAGTGTAATTTTTCTTTCTAACATCTTATTTCTTTTTCTTTTCTTTTTTTAGCTTCATTTTCTTTGCCTTGCAATGTAGTTTTATTTTTCTTTTTAATATTCCATTTCCTTTCTTTCATTTCCATTTCTTTTTCTTTTCTTTTTATAGTTTTACCTTATTCTCCTTTTCTTTTCTTTTGTTAAACCCAAAAATAATAAAAGTTTTTTAATCTAATTTTTATTGTAATTTTCTTCTCTTTTGTGTTCTTTTCACTTTATTTTCTTTTAAAGTAAACATAAATAATTAGGTTTTCTTTTTCAATAATTTAATAATATTTTTTAACTTTTTCATTTTAGCATGATTTTCTTTATAATTTCTTCTTTATCTTTCTTTTCTTCAAACTTTTAAATTCCCTTTGTCATGAAACCATTATTTTACTTGTTAGTAAGTTTTCTTTACATTTAGTATTAAATACTTATCGTGTTAATGTCTCTCAAATGTATGTTTGCGCATGTTTTGGTTATTTTATTTAAATGCATGTTTTGAGTAGTTTAGCTTATATTTGTAGCAAAAGTATGATTAGGTAGTTTTGGTAACTTCTAGCATAATTTTATTATTTTATACATACTATGATAGTTTAAGTTCTTTTTGTGAATATTGCATGTGGGAGTGCTCCATGTATCCTTTAATTAGAAATTGCATATCGTAGGACTTAGAATTTTATCCCTTTATTTGCTTTAAATTGGAGTACTATGTACACATGTTATGTATTTTTATTATTTGATTTTGAATGTTCTTTGTTTGCCTCTATTTTCTTTATTTGCATGCATTTGAGAAATCATATTAAAGAACCAAGGATGATTAGTAGAGGTCAACCCTACGGTTGGATGAACGGGGTGCCTAACATCTTCCTCGATCCGTACCATAGCCCACGTACTCTCTTTCTCAATTAAACGTTTTAAAGATCAGTAGCCATTTTTGTTTTTCTTAGTTTTTTTCAAAAACTAAGTGGTGACACTATTTTCAATAAAAATATATTTTCAAAATTTAGTTTCAAGGTGTTAAAATATTTTTCAAAATATCTTTTGAATCCCATATTTTTAACCATTTTTTAAAACTCCTAAATCCCAATGCCACAGTACCCTCTCTATCTGAGTCATTGTTATTATTTATTGGACCAAAAACTATGTCAACTATTTAATTTTACTTGGTATGGTCTGTTACCTAGATAGTAAAATTAATAAAAATTGGCCCGTCTAGACAAACGATCGATAATAGACGTCCTCTCATCGAGGTATGTTATCCACAAGGTATCAGGCTACTGGCGAATTTTTTTTTAAATCGTAGAGGAAATCAAATTAAAATAAATTCAAAATTTTGCCCGTCATAATTAATGGTTATTTTAATTATGTAATTTTCAGAATTAAAATAGCTTTCAATTCACTAGCGTCAATACTCAAAGAAAATAAACTAATAGGATCAAACTATGTAAACTGAAAAAAAAATTGGACATTGTTTTAACTGCTGAGGACTACAAATGTAATGTCTCAGGAAAAAAATACAATTAATTAAATAAAATAATAATAATTATTATTATTATGATTTATTAAGTAATAAAGGTCCAACACAGCCGGCAACCGCCGCCACCGTTGTCGCCGTCGTTCACGCAATCCACACAGACCACCATAATCGGCGACCTACCGATGACGATCCTCGTCGTCGCCACCAAGCTTCGATTCTCTCTCTCTCTCTCTCTCTCTCTCTCTATA
>JAULJZ010150484.1:0-10018 GCA_032270985.1 Heliamphora pulchella | reverse complement strand
AATAAAATCAAATCAGAATAAAATCAATCTAATCAATCTAATATTCTAATCAATCTAAATCTAATATTCTAACAAATTTAAAAACTAAGTTACCAAATTATTTACTTTGAATTCAATTTTATTTTTTAACTTCAAATACAAAAAATAAAAAATTAATTTTTAAGTTAGTTATCAATCAAGACCTTAATTGTAAACAAATTTAAATAAAAAATCTACTTATAACCAATATATCAATAAAAATCTAACTTAAACTTGAATTAGCAAACTAAAGCATAAGGTAATTAATGAACAATTTAACCAAAGAAAAAAAAAAACACACACACACACACACACACACAAAATAAAAAAGGCACGCACTGGTTCTCAAAAAACAGCGGCGGCCGGTCACTGCCACGTCTGGGTAGTGGGCCCAAAACGCAAAGAAAGAGAGAATGATTAAAAAAAGAGAAAATTTATATTATAAAATACAATATTGTTAATGTCATATTAAATGCGAAGATTTATTTAATTTATTGACTAAATTTTTATTTATATTTTTTTCACTTTTTTTTGTCTCTCCACTCTCATTAACTCTCATCTTTTTTTATTTTAAATTTATTTTTCTAATCTTTATTTTAAGCTTTTTCTCTCATACAAAAAATTTACAAGAGTCAAAATATAAAAAAGATACTATATTTTTAATATGTATTATACATATATACATATATAATATAATTTGTTGATGTTCGATCATCGTATAACCAAGTTCAATCTTGATAACTTTCAAAATGAGCAGTTAGTCTTAAATGGCACTGGTATAGTGTCGGTCAAAGATCCTACGATGATCAAAATCAAATTTCTCGTATGATGAAATTAAAGTTTTTAGAGAATTGAGAGAAAAAAAAATAATCTAGTGTCATCTCCTTAATTTTTATAGAAAGCCTTGAATGTTACCCTTACTTATAGAAGTGAATTCTACATAAATTGTCACGTCATTTGTCTAATCAATTAAAGAAGTGTAACAAAATATCTGCTCATCATAATTAATTTAATATATTTATTTTTATCTTTATCTATAGTTGAATACTTAAATTTTAGTGTAAGATTAATAATTTTATATGAATAATTTAAAAATCTATTTTTTATTTAAGACTAAATTTATAATAAAATTTTATTTAAATTGCGTTTAAACACGTGTAAGTGCTAATTAACCATACACAACACAAAGGGTTGTCACTTCAATTGGCATCTACACCTTCCTCCACCACATATATAACGCCCCAACCAAACACCCCCCATTCATATTTATAACTTATAACTCTCCTCTCCTTCCCTTTTTCTTTCCCATCACTCTTTGCTTTTTCCTGTTTCCATTTCTCTCTCTTCCTCTCCCTCAGCACTGGACAAAAAGATGAGTGACGAGGATTGGGTGAAAGCTGCCATGACGGACGACTCCGCCGTGGCGGAGCTCCTGGTGCGTCTCCACCAGGCTACGCCGCCGTCGAAAACCGCCTCTCAACCACCACCTCCTCCTCCTCCGCTCGACTGGACCGTCCGGCAGCGGCGTTCAAAACCGATGCTCCACTCCAAGAAGAATCCGACGACGAGGGCCAGTCCTACCACACCGCTCTCCTGGAGCGGCGCCACGTCGGTCAGCGGCGGTGGAGGATCCGCCGACGCCGACGGTTTCGAGGACTCCAGCCGCCCGCCTCCCCCGCCGCCGGACGCCACGAGATCTAAGGTTAGTTTTTGTGTTTTGTGTCCTTTTTTTTTCCTCTTCCTTTCTCGGTCGCCGGCGTTGTCTTAGTAGGATATTGCGGTGGCCGGCGGAAGGCGGCGGTGAGGACGCCTCGTCGTTCGGCGACGAGTGATTCAACTCGAGTTTTGGTGTCATTCGGAGCTTTTTATAATTTTCCCAAAATATCCTCGTGGAGTGTGATATTTACTCCGACGCGCCCGGAAGTCAGATGATACTTTGTATTTCATTACCTGTCACCGTTTAAGTCGTTGGGAAATTGACAACCATACCCTCCGTGCATGGAAGCATGGGATAAATCTCGTGAATTTCAAGGACAACTACTGTCATTTCACCGACGCAGACGGCGGGTGACCTCCGATTGCCGGACCGTGGTTCCTTGTTATCTTCTCCTCTCATATTGACTAAAATACCCTGCCATATTAAATTAAATTAATGGTCTTCTAAACATTATTTCAATAAATAATAATTATTTTACTAATTGCCAAACTAAATAAAAACAAATCAAATTTAAACATTTATCTCAATCAATTAAAATCAGTTATATAAATTTTTACGTTATTTTGTTTTGGTAAAAGTTATATTTTTAGCTAATTTTAGTAAGTTTATGTTATTTTGTAATACGATATTTTATATTAATTTAAGTTTATTTTTAGATTTACTCTATTTTTAATATTGGCTAATTAATAAATTTTATATATAATATATATATATATATATATATATATATATTAAAAGAGGAAAGTGGTGACTTTGCTTCAACGCATATAGTCAGAAGATTGGATGACTCGTCACGTTTTTCTCTCTCTCGCCACACTACCTTTCAGCTCCCCAGCCGAAAAAACATTATTATGCCCCTGCGTGGAATGCTCGTTAATGAAAAGACTAAAACACTCTTCATCGAGAAAGGGTAATTTCATCAACCGTAGCTCCAGGAGCTGACGCTGAAAATGTGGGGTTTTTTTATTTTTTTATTTTAATAACCCCGATGTTCCGATCAACTTTCACTAATTTTTAGGATTAATTTCATCGCTGATTTGGGAGAATCTCAATTAAAATTAAAATAAAATTTTATATAAATTGACTTTAAAAAATTTCAAACTTAAGACGAGTAAATCTTAAATCCTAAGTCTTGGCCGTCAGTCAATTCCTTACTTAAATATGTGGGGGGTCATGAATGGCACGAATTATGTTTCAGAAAATTGGAAATTTTCTCCACCTCTATTTTAAGGTATTAAAAAATATTTGTAAATATTTTGATGGATTAAAGATTATTTATAAATATTTTAAAATCATGAATACTATACATGCATAAATCAAACCCAGACTAACCGCATAAAATATATCATAGTCATTCGTATGTATGTAAATTTTTTGTGACTAATCACCATGTATTTTGTCTTAAAATAAAATTTATAGTTGAATTTATGTGTACCAAGAATTTTCTTTTTAAATTTTTTTTTGTCTAGAAATCTTACATAATTAACAAAGTTTAACATATTAAGACCTTGTTTGGCAATTTGGTTTTAGGCTAATTTTTTTACTTTAAGTTACTTTAAGTTCAATGAGTAAATAATTTATTACGTAAATTTTAGATGTGGTTTAAAGCTTCCAAAAGCCAAATGCAAATAAGTTAAAAGGTATTAAAGCTAAAAGGAAGTTATGCTTTTTTCTTTCTTTTATACTTTCATAAAAGTGTATATTTAATATCAATATAGATCTTTGTAAGTAGGTTCTAAAAATTATATATATATTTATAAAAAAATAGATGTATATGATTTAGTTATGATATTTTAAAAAATATAAAAAGTAGTTTTGAATCTTTGATAATAAAAGCGGGTGTTTGTCAAAACTAGTAGCTTTTAGCTTCTTGTTACATATGTACATAGATCGACTTGGTTCGGCTTCGTATTAATTATAGTAGCTTTTAGCTTCTTTGTTCTTGCTATTTATTTTAGTTATAAATTATAAATTTTTTTAAACACTAATAATTTTTATTATAATTTATATTTTTTTTTTATTTTAACTATAAATTATAATTTTTATCAAATATTCATAATTTTTATTATAAGTTATAATTTATAAATTATTAATTTCAACAATAGCTAACAATAAAAAGAAAAAAAAAGTTAAAAGTCAATAAATAAAAAGGAAAAAAAGGAAAAAAACGATGATTGACAGACGAGGCTTTTGACTTTTTAAAATTTTAAATTAAAAGACTTTAAACCTAGCCTTAAGTAGAGAGCCAAACAAGACCTAAAATAAAAGAATATAAAATTTCCGGACAGCGTCTTTGCTCGTCTTTTCCACACCAGTTGGTGTTTACCCACCAAAATCAATTGCTTTACTGATGTGGAAATGCGGTCTCCTTTCCTTTGGGTTGGGGGAAATGACGGAAAAGACCCTTTCCAAGAGTCAACCCTGCCTTTACTCTCGAGGACAATTTGGTCCGAGAGTGATTTCGGTACTGGCGTGTTTTTGTGGGCAAAATGGGTCTCTGCAGTTTGGTGTAATGTTGTTAGTAGTTGTGCGAAATGATATGATTCCCTGTGGTCGCAGCTGGTCTGCTCGTCATTTATATTTCACCATCTCATGCCATTTGTAAAAGGAGGCACCGGTCAACTGTGTGGCCCTGTTTTTGCTAAATTTTGTATTTTTTGAACTTTTTTTTCCCTTGTGATTAAAATATTTTATTATTTTATTTTTTGAATTGTTTCGACGAGATGAATTGAAAAAGTAAAAAAATGTAGCTTGAAAAATAAAAAAATTCACTAAAGACGAAAATAAGTAATATAAAAATTTGACTTATTTTTGTCTTTTTTTTAATTTAATATTTTGATAAAAAAATACTTTTTTAGGTCGTCTGAATGAGAAGAGTCGCAAAATATATTAATTTGACTAAATGACAATAAAATTTCATTAAAAGAAAAAAAAAGTCAAATAAAATTAATAAACAAATAAGCAATTATTCAAAACCGGGGCGGCTGGGCCTGTATTTTTGTTAGTTTTCCTTAATGATCATTGGACAGATAGATACAGGAGTAAAGACAAACATTGGTTGTGGATATAACTTGACAGGTTCATCAAAACCATTCTGAGAATTTTAATTTTTAAAGTACACAGTCAATAGTAGGGGAGAACTTACTTTTCCGGTTTTCTTTAGAAACCCCTTTATGGGTCACTCGATTCCCCTAACATAGTAATAGGGCTGCTTCTTTCTTTTCCTTTCGAGTGTCTATTCTTGAGTGAGATTCTTCTTACCTCGGTTTAGAGGTCTTTGTTTTGGAGCAATTATTTAGGGATGATTGACAACTAACTTAAAAGTTAATTTTTTACATTTTTAGTTAAAAAATTAAATTAAGTTCAAAGTAGTTTGTTTGTTAAATTAGCTTTTAAACTACTTTTATTTTTAGAGTTGGTTGATTAGATAAAAAGTTAGCTATTTTACTTTTTATTCAAATTGGACAATATTACCCTTCTATATAGTTGATAATAACAATTATATATATTTGGCATTTGGAGTAAATAAGTTATAAATAGGGGTGTTATTGTCTTTTAGAATATAGTTAGTTTGAATAGAGTGTTTTAGGAATTAGTGTTTTAATTTGATTTTTTAACTTTTTAGCCTTTTGTGTTATTTTTTTAGCGTTTTTAGCCAAAAAGATAAAAAACCATAGTTACCAATCAGGCCATAGTGTGCAATGCTCCGAACAAATTAGGGATCACACATTTATGTGGGTTTTGTATGCTCAACGGTGAGACTTATATAAATGTGTTATTTTAAAAAATTTTAGTACAATGCCACTTGTGGCACAATAATTTTGGCTTGATTTGGCTGTTACTCCATTGGATGACAGCCTGTTTCCTTTAGCTTTTTCTTATTTGGTGGGTCTAGGGAAGTAGAATTCAAGATTCTGAAGTCAAACAAATGTTTCATGCAATAGGGGTTGAGAAAGCCATATGCAAGTGCTGTTTAGGTCCAAAAGTGAGAATTGCATTAGGTTTTGTGATCGGGAGTGGGGACCATTTTTGCCACCAAAACAATGTTATAAGTTGGCATGTATTACCAAATCAAACTTGCCAAAGCGGTTGTGTATGCTTGACCAAAAGAATGTAGAAAAGTTGGTAAGTAGCCCTATGTGGGTGTTTGTTACATCTGAACTGATAGTAAAAGTTAATTATTAAGAAGCGGAAGTTAAAATTATTAGTTTTGTCAAAATTCTAAGTTATTTTTGGCTCGTAAGCAAAAAGCAACAGCTGTAACAAACAATATGGCACATTTCATAAAGAAAAGAAGCTACCTATAAGCTATAAGTGAAGCTTTGACAAACAAGTGGGCTGCTTTCTCTCACATTATCCAATTAACAAGGTTAAGTTCATGGTTTAGATTGTTATATCATGTGAATTACGATGAGGAAGGGGTTACATGGATCCAATTCTCAGTTATTAATAGTAAAGATCTTCACCGTTTAATGGTAATGGATTAGATTCGCAAAGCTTGTTTCCTTATCTTATATGAGATATAAGATTGTGGGAGGAAAATGCTTATAACACTATGTTATATCAGTATTTGGACAAACAAATCTTCCTGTGCCAGAGTAATTCAACAACTTATCCCCTAATTCAAAAGTCAACGTGGGCCCGGCCATGACCTTCCTATTAGAATGCGATTATGTTATTTTCACATCTTGGAATTATCTCAATGTTGTGCATGGTGTTACAGGACATAATAATATCGCCTTTGTGATGTTTTACTGTCCTTTCAAGTAGTATGAACTGCTTAGGTGAAGATTAGAAAGGTTGCAAAATAGGTCGGCCTTAACTATCAGTTATACTTGACCTTTTTGTCCAGGCATGCTCCCTTTGTTAGGCTGATCATATTTAGTGTGTACAATTAACTAGAGAGTGGTTGTGATGACATTGGAATTTGGATGCAAGTATACAGCTCAATCAGCCTTTAGTATTTCCAAGCACTTACTAGTGACGCAAAGTGTACAGAAATGTATATTGAGCGATCATGTTGTCACACATGTTTAGTGGTATATTTTTCTGTGGGATTATGATGGTAGCGTACTTAAGAACTTTTTAATTACTTTTTGTAATCAAAATAGCATCTAGCAATTCTTTGGTTAAGATAGGTGACCCAAAAACTGTCTGGTGGAGAATTAGCAATATGTATCCTTATGCTCTTATGGGTCAAGTCATGATGCATTGCTGACCCGAGTCTAGTTCTGACGCTTAGAATTGTTATAATCCTACTTTTATATTCTTCATTTAATTCTATTTGCGTTTTATCTGTAAAGTTAGTGGCGAACCAACAAACAATGATGTCATTGATTACTTGAGGATATCTGATGTTTGGTTTGTGCAGGTCACAACTACAAGTCAAGCGACTACCAACAAGAGGACAAGAAAGAAAAAGGTAATTCTGATCTTTATGAACTTGGTGAAAGTACCCATGGCCATGGGTAGGCCACAGTGCAACACTTTTTCCTGAGACTTCCCATTGGAATTAGTATGATAGATTGCAAATGATTGGGTGCCCTAAATTTTTGTTGACTTTTGAAGAACATCTGCTATATTTATTGTCCCGATGAAACCACAAAATCATTACACCTCAAGTGGTTATCCCCAGCTTTGTTAGGAAATACCCAATGATGTTAGGAACCATTATTTATAATATGTTTTGACCTTACATTCAAGAGTTTTGGATTAGATTTAGTTATTTCTTTTTCCTTTTTTTTTTTTGTCTATTTACCCATTGATTTCCTTTTTTTTTTCTTTTTTTTTTTTGGTTTGTTGTTTCTTTCTTTGGTTTGATTATTTATAGTCTTGTTTTGTGTGGCTGTTGCAGACATTAGCTGAACTTAAACAAGAAGAGATCCTGCTTTTAAAGGAAAGAAGGCACTTGAAGAGGGTATGATTTTTTAAGCTTCCATACCAAGTTGTCCCTAATGTTTTGCTAATTGGCAAAATACCTGAATATTGACTTCTAATTCCCTGGCAGGAATTGGCAACCTTATGTGTCACTTTGGAGAAACAGAGAGCCACAAACGAAAGCTTGAAGAGATTGAAGGTGAGACTATTCTTGACTCTTCTTCTCCATTCAGTCTGTGTTTCTGTTGTAGCATTCAGTTCGCATCTGTATCTACCATTTTGGTTTCTTTGGATCGTCATATACAATGTATTAATAACCATATTCTACTTGTTTGGTAATTGTACAATATGTAGGCTATTAGTTTATACTCGTCATGTGTATTTTATGTACACACTTGAATGCATCTGTTAATACAATATTCAATGTTGTTCTGATGGGAACTCCAGAATGAGAGAAGCCCTTTGAGTCAAAAACGTGTTGGAAATCCAGTTATAACACTGCATGGATGAAAGTTGAAACTTAGTTACTATATTTTTACATCATAAATAAAGTTATCCTAATCAGAATAATCTAACTTCGTGCTGTTATTATCTTGCAATAATACTTGGCATCATTAAACAGAACACGACATAGGTAAGCTCACTAAGTTTCTGCCAGAAATATTTGATGGAATCCATATGGTGTTGTGCTGTTTGATGCAACTCACTGTTTAACCGAGAAATATTTTATGGAAACCATGTGGTGTTGTGCTATTTGATGTAACTCACTGTTTAAACCAGAAATATTTGATGGAAACCATATGGTGTTGTGCTATTTGATGTAACTTACTGTTTAAACGTCTCAACCATGACATATAAAAAGCTAATACATGCTTTGGATACTACTTTCTTATATATTTGCTGAATTTGACATTTTGTGACCTTTTAATAGGCTGGCAGTCAAAGCCACAGTACTTTAGTCTTGCAAGATAGTTAAAACGTTACAAATGTTCATTTAAGTAGAAATTCCCCTTCTTAACATCATCTTGTTCATTTTTTAAGGCAATGCATCCATAAATGACTGCATGAATCAACTTATGGCTGGTTCACTTTTTTCTTCAGTGTGCTCCCAGTTGGGATCCTTATCAATTAAAGCATCGCCATACTCTTCTGTCCATAATACCCTTATTGCCAAGGAGATGCTTATTTTGATATACATTGGCATCTCTTTGGAGAGTTGGCTGATAGACGATTGCGTTATGGGCAATGCTTATTTATCACCATTTTTTTTTTTCACCATTTTGTATCACTGAGCTACACGTCAGTGGACAAGATATTATTCTCTCTCACTATTTCTGTATTGATTGTTTCTAAACAAGGAACCAATCAACAGTATCCACATAGGCAGTGATACAAAACGAGTGACATATCACATTTATACATCTATATAAATTGTCTTGTTGTTGGGTAAATTAAATTGATTTCTTGCTGTTTGTCACTGTCTGTCTCATGAACTAATAACTGGGAGGGGGGAGCCAGCTTCATATGTACAACCCTTGATGGAGATAACTCACCAATTTATCCCCTCTTCATTTTGCGGCCTCAAGGTATTGATGGCAGCAAGAGAAGAGCTAGCCCGTGGCAAGTGGCTCTGTGATGACTCATCTTCCACCCTTAAAATTTTAGTTCACTGTACAGTTCTAAAGAATACCATGTTCATCTATTGTTTGTGTCTGTGAACTTCAAGCAAGCAATCAAACTTGATTGCTCTGACATGACCTTCAATTGAGCTGGGGGTTTGCATCTTAGGAATCGATTAGTTATGTCATTATTTTGTTCCTTTACCTCTCAGTTTTGTTGTCTGTTTTTCTTGATAAATATCATGCCGAGATTGTATGCAAAAAATGGATAGAAACGTAGTTCTCTTGTAAATAACTAAATAAGCTGCTTTGCCTTTTTCTGCTGCAAAACATTTAGACCTTCCGAACAATAAATGTGGTTTCTTTCCATTCAGCTCAAAGTATATCCATCTGCAGATATTTACTGTTTTAGGAACTAACATCTAAGACACTCTTATCAAATACTTCTATTACAGCTTGATTTGGAATCACAGCCGGCAGTGGAAAGAGTTGCACCGGTTGCATCTGTTGAAGCCACAATTCCTGATCAAACACAGCAAATTGTATCATCCTGTGGCCCAATGCCTCCAATTTTGCCACCAGAAGTCGAGATCGACAATCATGAGACCATGGAACAACCGCCTACTCCGAAGGGTTCTTCCCAACTGAAACAGGAGATCATAAATCAGGAGAATACGTTTGTGCTACCTGATCTAAATCTACCTCTCAGGGAGGATTCCTACTCTGAGGTCCTACATAGAATTAGCTAAGATGGATTAAAAGCATATATTGACAACCTATTGTAGGG
>JAULJZ010150483.1:0-10018 GCA_032270985.1 Heliamphora pulchella | reverse complement strand
GAGTTCTTGGCCTAGAATGGAAAAACTTTGGACTCTTACATTCAACGAGGCCTTTTCCTAGGTGATAGAAACCCTAGCAGAACTCCGCAGTTAAGCGTACTTAGGAGGGAGCAATGCAAGGGTGGGTGACCCCCTAAAAAGAACAAAATCGTGAGGACTTTGCCCAAAGCGGATAATATCGTTACCATGTGAAGGGTCGGGGTGTTACAGATGGTATCAGAGCCGACTCTCCTTACCTTCGAGTGTGGGCCCTTGTCGTCTCGCGTGACACGTGGGCGGGCTACTGAGTGGGTGGGTTGATAAGGACTGACAGACTACCGGAGCTGGCAGGCTACTGCACGGGGACGTGCAGCCCTAAGGGTGGTGGATTGTAATATTCTGGTATTCCACATCAAAAAGGGAGAGGGAGTTCTTGGGCTATAAAGGAAAAATTTTGGACCCCTACATAACAACGAGGCATTTTTTCGTGTGGTAGAGACTCTAGCAGAACTCCGCAGTTAAGCATGCTTGGGCGGGAGCAATGCAAGAATGGGTGACCCCCTGGAAAGAACAAAACCGTGAGGATTTTGCCCAAAACTGATAATATCGTTACCATGTGAAGGGTCGGAGTGTTACAAATGCAAGGATGTGTGACCCCCTGGGAAGAACAAAACCGTGAGGGCTTTACCCAAAACGAACAATATCGTTGTCATGTGAAGGGTCGGGGTGTTACACACCTGATTCATGAACCCTTGACCTTAAACCCCAAACATCCTAAACCCCCCAACCCCCAATGCAGAAGTTCTTGACCCCTCGGACCATCGACCCCGAGCCTCTTGAACCCCTGAACCCTGATCCCCTGACCCATGGACTCTCGACCCTAACCCTCCTCCACCACCACTACCTCATCATCTGACACTATCATAACCGCCACTTTCACCTATCATAGAAATTGTAATTTTTGTAATAAAAAATAAAAAAGGTACTTGGGTTTTGTTCATATAACTATAATTCTATTACAGCATTCCCTTCAATATGCTAAACATAGGAATTGAAATGATAATCTTATTATTAATTTGATTACTACCTTTGGACCAAATATAGGAATAAAAATAGTCATTTCCATCTCAATACATTCTATATCCATTTCAATTTCAATTTCATTTCTATTGAAAATTATTATAATGAACCAAACACTACCTTAAAACATTAGTCTAATGTACGAAGGCAATTGTGTTTTGGAATTGCAAAAGAATTTTGATGCATATGGTTGATGGATAAGGAATTTAAGGTACTTTTGTGATGTATTGGTCTCAAACATATTTTTATAACCTTAAATTGTTGATTTTGCTAAATTGTATAAAACTTGATTAGGGACGGCCCAACTATGTCAGGCTTTAGATAAAATTTTAAATGGAAGCCTTTTAATTGGAATCGTCATGGATCGACCACCAAATGATCGACAAATAAATAAATTGATCGGTCTTTTAACGGGACAATTGTATAACATCTTTTAAGGCTTCAACTACTTTTGAGTTTTGAGCTACCGTCTTTCATGCACTGCATAGCTGAATAAAAAGCCTTTTAAAGATCTTTGAGAGAGGTGTTCATTGCTTGAGAATATTCTAGATAATCATCGATTATTAATATTTTTTTGAAAATCATCGATGCCTATCTTCCCTTATCTTCAACATTGTTTATGGTGTCTCTTGGACAAATTCCTAATAGTTGAAGTCAGTGTGGATTCTAACAACATTCAAGCACAGTTTGGTGTAAATGATTCGGTAAGAGTAGCTTTACATTCTTAGGTTGTGGATTTAATCGTAGTTTTGTAAAATTTCTTGTAACTAAACATTTCTCATTATGCTTGATTTTTTTTTACTGGTGATTGCCGCGTGATTTTTTTTTACTCGTCTTCAAATATTTTAAATTAATATTGTGTGCTTATGGCTGTATGATTTGTGTTTGGTTACTTACTTTTTTTTTACATTGTATAATTTGTATTTGTATAGTTCGTATTGAATGTGTTGGTTAAAATTCTTGACAAATATTGATAACTGCAAACCATCTTTAAAAGGAAAATATTACATTTCAATATTTCTTCTCCTTATCAACTTATTGATGACTTTTTATCAATTGTTTCTTTTTGACAACTTATTTCTAAATCAACCCAAATATTCATATTAATATTTTATTAGTTTTTAAGATTAGTACTAAGAATTTTTCAATCACTAGTTTCTACATTAGCTAATTGACCTGTACTAGATTTTGAATCAAATTTCTTGCAACAAAAATAATTGTTAGATATTATGAATTAGAACCTGAAAAAAAAAATTATTCTACAAAAAAACAATATTATATAGACTAAATTAGGAAATATAAAACAATAACACCTTTATTTCAAAGATTTTAATTTAGTTTTTCTTTTAAGAAGCCCCAACCTACTATATTTGTGAATTTAATGAATAATATATTTTAAAAATTTATTAATAAAAATTAATTTTAAGGCACATATACAATGGTGACACTAAGAAATTTGTGGATCTCATCAATTTATGAATTTTAGACGACCGTCTGATTCACCTAACACATAAGCTTCTCCTAAATTTGATAAATATTGTACACCGAGTCACGTAATTACAAATCAAACTTTGCAGTGAGTTGGCGATGGTCACATAGGGCAATGCCCTCCTCCGTGAAAGTGGGGGTTTGGGGGCTGTGGTCCTGGGGGCAAATTTGGCGGGGTGAGGGGAGAGTGTTACTTTTGATATTTGTAAGGACTTTAATCCTATTTATGTATATTGTAATTTAGGACAATTCTCACACAACCTCATTATTTCTTTCATAATAAAACTCTGTAGCATCGTGAATTTTTCTTTTGGTTTCATCTCTTAGTAACTATGCGTAAAGTTTATTATAATTCTAATATATTTTTATAACTCACTTAGTAGATCATTTGTGTAAAAAATTATATTGATAATACTTCGATAATCATATGATTAGTCTCCATTTGGTAACGTTTACAGTTTTTCTATTTTTTGTTTAAAAAAAATCAAAAATATGTTTTTGTTTATTTTTATAAAAAATAAAAATAAAAACATATTTGACACATAAATGTTTGGAAAGTGTTAATTGGAGGTTACAGATGAATACAATGGTCGGAGGTGGTGGTCGGAAGTGTTATCCGGTGATGATAGTAAAAGGTAGAGATGATGGTCGAAAGTTGTAGTCGGAGGCGGTGATTGGAGCGGGTGGTCGGCGGTGGTGGCCGGATGGTGATGACCAAGAGTGTTAGCCGAAAATAATAGCAAGATGTTGCGATGGTGGTCGGAGATAGTAGTTGGAGATGGTGATTGAAGGTATTAACCGAAAAAATAGTAAAAAGTAGCGATGGTGGTCAAATGTGGTCAAAAGTGATGGGTAAAAATCGAGACGATGGTCGGAGGTAGTGGCCAGAGGGGGTGGCCAAATGTGGTAATCGAAAGCGGTGGTCAGAGGCAGTAGTTTAATGTAATAGTCAGAGGTAGTAAAAAAAAAATACAATCCAAACGTATTTACAAAACAAGTAAAAACACATTTTTTCAGTTTACAAAAATTTTGTAAATTTTGAAAACTGTTTACAATTTTTTGAAAACAAAAATAATTAACAAACATATTTTTATTTACAGTTTACAAAAAGTTTAAAAACAAAAATAAAAAACAGAAAACATAAACGTTACCAAACGGGGCCTTAGTATATCATATTTTTGCTTTTTCAAAAAGAAAATGATTTCAAGTATGATTTTGAGAAAAAAAAAAAAAACTAAACAAATATAATGTCGGTGTGTACTCATTTTTTACATGGTTAATTATCTTAATGATCAATACAAGATTAAGAGTTTAAATTATGAAAATACATAATTAAGTTATATATGTATTTGTTATGAAAATAGATGGCACAACACCAAGCACTTGTTCTCTTTTATAATAACATTTTTTTGTCACTATTAACGATTTAAATATATAAGGGAATATTTCAATTTATTTCAATTCATTAAATAACGTGTAAGTGAAAGTAAAAAGCACTCTTAATTGGTTTTCGTTGCAACTTCCTTCAAATAATATTTTTTATTTTAATTGTTTTTAAATTTCAATCTCAAATTTGTTAGTTTTTAGATTCATTTAGTCATGAGAATTCGAAAAAATTAAAAGTTTTAAACAAAAGTTAAAAATAAAAAATACAAAAAAATTGTTTTTAGCCAAAAAATAACTTGTTTTCACTTTTAGTTAAAATTTTCAACATTAGGACTTCGTTTGTTTCGATGTAAAATATTTTTAGATAAAATATTTTACTTAAATTTTACTATTTGGCTGATAATACTTATGTAAAATACATTTTTTAGTAAAACATTTACTTCATTAGACCAAATTTGACTTACAAAAAATTAACTCGTAAGTTAATTTTGGAATGCGCATTCGGAACCTTTTCTCAATTCTTGTCGTCTTTGGTTATTCTTATAGCAAATAAGAATGAGGAAATGAGAGGCAGATCATTCCCACATGAATTCTTTCGGAATCCTTTCAAAATCTTTCACCCGAATTCTTCTCACCTTTGATCACTTTCATCTTTCATTCTCATTTTTTAAATTTTAACCAAACACCAAAAAATACAAATAAAAAAATAATTTTTACAAAATTATTTTACATGTAAAATATTTTACCATGGTAAAATATTTTACGTCGAAACAAATGGAGTTAAAAGAAAAATCACTTTTAAATTCATCGTGACGATAGATATCGAAAAAATAAAAAAATTAAACAACAACATGGGAAAGATTTACAAAAAAGGTGAAAATAAGCTATTTAAAAGAAGCTCTGGCAAACACGTTAGCCCTCTTTGGGATAATTGCTTAGTTACTTATTTAATTTTGTTTGTTTTGGTCTTAAGTAAACTTTTTTCATCATTTAGTTAAATTATTATATTTTTGAACTCCCCTTATAGAGACGAGCCTAAAAAGTTAAAAAAATTAATCAAAATATAATCAAATTTTATATGACTTATTTTCGTTTTAGTGGACTTTTTAAATCTTTGAATCAAGATTTTTTATTTTTTTAGGTTCATTTCATCGAGACGATTTGAAAAAGTGAAAATATTTATTTAGAAGATGAAAAAAGTTTTAAAAAGACAAAAATAAACAAAATTCTTAACTAGCTTTTTTCATGTTATTTTTTGGCTTAAAGTTATCTTAAGTCAAATAGAATTTTAGCTATTAAGCCGCTTGTAAATTTGGCCAAATTAACCTTTTACTTTTCTAACTCAAGCCAATGTTTGGACTAATTTTTTTTTAAAAATTTTTTAGTTTTTTGACTTTTTTTTTATAAAAAAGTAGATGTCAAAATTTATAGAAAAAGCCAGCTGAAGCCAAATAAATAGGTTTTTTTAAAAAATTTTAAGCAAAAAATTTTTTAAAAATTTAATCCAAACATAGATTAAATATAATGTTAAGTAAAAAATCTCAACTTTTAAGTCAGAGTTATTAAACAAGCACTAAATCGTCATTGCGATTCGTGGATGGCGTCACATTTCTTTAGGTGCATGTAGAGAGTGAGTGTTTATTTTTTTTTAAAGAGATTAATTATATAAAACAAGTAGTTTATCCCTAACACTTACGTTTAGTTTCTATTCATGGGGTGAATGAAATTCGATAAATAAATCAATTAATAAAAAAATAAAAAAATAAAAAAAAGTTTTTATTGTATTTTGATAAATTTGACATTTTTAAAAATTTATAAAAATATTTTTAATTAATAAATAAATGGACAAAAAAGCTAAAAATAAATAAATAAAAAGACTAAAAATTTAGTTTGTCAAATGAAAGAAAAATAATTTTTTTAAACTTTAAACCAAAAAAACTTTTAAGCCAATTTTAAGTCGACGACACTGAAACGTAAGGCGGCGGTTAAGGTTTATGGGGCCGCACTAGGATGATGTGCACTGCTTATCTTCTAAAGGTCATTTATAAATTATTTTAAAAAGAATGAGGATTCTTAATAATGTAATTGGTGTGCAATGCATTAATTCAATAATTATAAATTGTATAATATATTATAAAATAGTGGTGCATATGGATCGAATTAGTCCAATTTCAAAAAAATTCAATAATCGAACCGATAATAACAGTCCAAAAAAAATTAAAATCGGAATCGAACCGTTGTAGTTATGGAACCGAACCATAATTAATCCGTAAAACTGGTTTAGTTACGGTTCGGTTCCAGTTCGATTCCTATTTTTCGTTCTTAACGCTCAAAATTAATTTTTACTAAATACATAATTCAAATAAATTTTTCCTAAATTGTTACTCAAAAACTTAAAATTTAAAACTAAATATATGGAATAGGCGCTCGCCTAATGTAGCGGTAGTCAATTACAAAACATAAGCAATTCTTTTATTGAAACTATTTTCTCTAGTAATGTGTTAATCGTTTAATATTAAGTTTTATTGTATTAGAATGCAGTAATTATAATTTTATATTAATCTTTTAAGATTATTTTACACTAAGCTATTTTTGTTTTTTTTAATATATTTGTTTAGATTGAAAACGATCCGATTCAGTTAGAACGATTTTTCTTTAATAAAAATCGAGAACTAGACCGCATATAACAATTCTAGAAAATTGAAAACCGAAACTAAACCATTTTTGTATAGAATCGGACCAAACGGTACGATTTGAGCCGGTCTGGGCAGTTTACTAGTTTTTTCGAATTTTTTGTGTACCCCTATTTCAAAATATATATTCGTGCAATGCATGATCATTAAATTATGTATTACACAATAATTCGAATCCATTCTCTTTTAAAAAAAATAGATTAATTTAATACTTGTAATCACATGTCTTGTTCTCATTTGGTTTTTGTTTTTTTTTTAATAAATAACAAATATGATTTTATACTTAAATGATGTGCCTAATCAAGGTTCCCTCCATACTTGCCAAGAGCGGGGATATAAAAATACCTTTCCATGCCAGCAAGCTCATTTTATTCTCTATTTTATGGGTGCCCCTAAACTTTCTAGAAGATGAACAATCTCCAATGATGTACCTAATCAAGGTTGCCTCGTTTTTGTATTTTGATTAGAATTTTATAATATGATTGAGAATGTTTATTATTTTGAATGTGTTCATTGCGTAATTCGTGTAAAAAATTAGATTAATCAAATATCGTAAATTATATAATCAGTATACATTTGTCTTACACTTTATTATCAAAATCTTATAAGTCTATCATTTTTTCAAAATAAATATGTTTTTATTATATAGTTAACAATGTTTGATTAAACTATTTTTTACTTTAATTACCTAATTGACAAATTCAAAATAATGAACGGTTCCAATTAAATTATGAGATCTCAATTATTTTGAAACTCATAACACGCTACTAAGGTACAACATTGACCCATTTTACAACAACTCTAATAGATTTTGTAATTAAAAAATTGTTAGCTATTTTGACTTAGGCCCTCATTGAAAACTTTGATTTTTTTGACTTTTTAGCTAAAAATATCAAAAATTAAGGTTATCCATTTGGCAATAAAGTAAAAAAGTTTAAAAGTTAAAATGTCAAATTAAAACAAAAACTCTTAGAATATTCTATTCAAATTCCTACCATTTTTAAAATACAATAATACCCTTTATTCATAACTTATTTACTACTACTACCAAACTACATATAATTGTTAATATTAAATATATAAAAGGGTAAAATTATATATTTTTTAAAAAAAATAAAAAATTAATTTTTTACCGAGACATCCAACTTGAAAAAACCTAACTTAAAATCTAAATTACTAAACAACTTATTTTAAATCTAACTTAGCTTTTTGGTTAAAAATATAAAAAAAATATAAAAATTAATTTTTAAGTTAGTTGCCATTCGAACCTTAGTCATTATTATATTTAAAACTCGATCACTTTGTAAACTCTATCACCATGTTTACTATTCTGTTGTTGGTTTGTTGACCATTGTGTTTTTGGTTAGTTAAATTTAGCTAATTATTATAACTCATTAAAATTATATAAACACTAATATATCTATATAATAAGGTAGCTTAGTTTTTTTAATAACATTGTACATTTCATTGCTTTAAATGGTAAAAATATATTTTAATTCAAATATTTGATAATATTGATTCTCACAAAATGTGTTCTCTATCATCTTTCTCCGATTGTTGAACGGTTTAAAGATATTTTGATACAAATTTTAAAGTCAATATTGATTTGACAAAAAAATTATCAAAAAAAATTAATACCTTGACTTAACCTTTGATCAAATCAATTCTCATAGAAAGAAATTTTAGATCCCAAAATATAAAGATTATTTTTAAATTCCCACTTTATTGATTGGAAAACCAATGAAATGAAAATAATAAAAATCAAAATTAGATTTATAATTAATTTCTATTTTAAAAGCCTTATAATCTATCTATCTATCTATCTATCTATAGAAATCAATGTAATATTGTTTATAGATAGAAATTATTTTCAAGTGTTTTTAAATCATTGAAATCATAAATTTTATTAGTTGCTAATAATTGTTACATGAATAATTTGTTTTTTTAAGATGACATTGAAACAAAATAAGAGTAATTAGGGTTTAATATTGTATGCATAATTTAATAATGGCATTTGTAGGTACCTCAAAGAAAATTTTATTTAAATTTACTCAAATGTTCATTTTAAATTAATACCAAAAAATCAAATGTTCATTTCATATTGGGTTCATATTAAGACATGGGCAGTTCACAAGTAGAGCAATATTAAAATATTGAATAACTAGCTAAATAGAGAGCAGTGTTAGAATAAATACAAAAAAAAGGGTGAATAGACAAAATAGGGAGAATACTTTTTTGTACTTTTAACTAGCCAAAATGGCTAGTAATGTTTGAGATTCTAATAATTTATTTAATTATATTATTTTTTTATTTTTTGGTAAGTTTTTTTACTTTTTTCAATTAATCACATCAAGTTGAATTGGAAGAAAAAACATAAAAAAGATAAAAATAAAATAAAAAACCAAAATAAATCAATATAGATATTTTTGCTTCTTTTTTTAATGAATATTTTATCTTTTAATTTTAAATATTGTTTTTTTTATCCTCTCATTGATACAAAATGCAAAACTATACAAAAAATGATCAAGAAATGAAAAAAAAAACTAGAAAATAGAAATAAGCTAATTACTTCAAAGTCACACCAAATTAATAGGTCTCAATTAGCTTGGTCGATAGATGGGGAAAACAGAATAAAAGTGAACGTGACATAGAAGTGGGCCCAGAATGATCAGTCCACCTACCGAATGTCATCGAAGTGGGCCTGTGATATAAACTGGTCCCGGACTTCACCATTTGGGCTTAGGTTTGGTATAAAAAGCCCACACTTTTTTCAGAGTTCTTTCTTTCTTTCTTTCTTTTTTTTGCTTTGTTTGATTTTTCTTAAGTTCAAATTTGCGCTTTTGGGTTTCTCATGACTAAATGAATCTAAAAAGTATGACCATTCAGATTAAAATTTAATTATTTTTTCTAAAAACAAAAAAAAATCACCGAAAACGTATTAAGTGAACGTTTTTTGATTTTATCTTAACTTCTTTTGTTTAGAAATCTTTTCTTTTATTGATTCCTTGTAACGTGATCAATTTGAAAAGACATTTAGACCATGATTGAAAAATAAAGCTTTTTAATTAAAAATGCAAAAAACCAACATATACACTACAATAAATTGGTGCTTTAAAGACAAAATCAATTTGTCTCCGAGAGTAGTAGTTTCGTCGCTAAAATCAATGAAGACGAAAATATTTCGTCGCTCATTTCGTCGCCATAGTCTCATTGTAAATTTTTATTCGCGACGAAATTATTATTTTGTTGCCCAATAAAAAACTTGGCGACGAAAATAGAAAAAATCAACATATACACTACAAGAAATTGGTGCCTTTAAAGACAAAATCAATTTGTCTCTAAAAGTGATAATTTCGTCGCTAAAATCAATGAAGATAAAAATATTTCGTCGC
>JAULJZ010150482.1:0-10019 GCA_032270985.1 Heliamphora pulchella | reverse complement strand
AAGACGTACCAGGGTTTAGGGATCCTAGTCTTCTACTAGGACGTGCAAGGTTTGCCTGGCGCACTAGGGCTTAGGGTGCCTAATTTTTAGGGTTTAAGAGAATTACCTGGCTCACTAGGACTCAGTGTTCCTAGTCTTCTACTAGGACGTGCAAGGCTTGCCTGGCGCACCAGGGCTTAGAATGCCTAATCTTTAGGGCTTGAGAGATTTGCCTGGCTCACTAGGGCTTAGGGTTCTTAGTCTTCTACTAGGACGTGCAAGGTTTGCCTGGCCCACCAGGGCTTAGAGTGCCTAATCTTTAGGGCTTGAGAGATTTGCCTGGCTCACCAAGGCTTAGGGTTCCTAGTCTTCTACTAGGACATGTAAGGTTTGCCTGGCTCACCAAGGCTTAGGGTGCATAATCTTTAGGGCTTGAGAGATTTACCTAGCTCACCAAGGCTTAGGGTTCCTAATCTTCTACTAGGGTGCACAAGGTTTGCCTGGCGCACTAGGCCTTAGGGTGCCTATTCTTTGGAGCTTGAGAGATTTTTCTGGCTTACCAGGGCTTAGAGCGCCTAATCTTTAGGGCTTAAGAGATTTTCCTGGCTCACCAGGGCTTAGGGTGCCTAGTCTTCTAGGACTTCAGTTGTTCTCTGGATATCACTTGTTTGGTTTGCTCTTTATATATTTTCTGCTTATCTTCTTCTTTTCAGGCTGGTCACTATGTCCGAGGTTTCGAAGGTTCTGCTTCTGAAGAGGTGTTGGAGTGATATGATGCCCTCCCTGCTCCTAGCCGGGCCATTATTGATACCTCTGGCTTTACTCGATTCATACCCCTATTGGGTAGAACGAGCAATGACCGGGTCTAGCTAACGGCCCTTGCTGAGCGGTGGTGGAATACCACTAACATCTTTCACTTTACCACATTCGAGGCCACCTTGATGCCTCTCGACTTTGCTCTCATCACTGGCATCAAAGTTGGTGGTGCCCCTATTCTATTCAACCCCACCATTGCTCGTTTTGTCGACGCTTTGATGTACTTTCTCATAGTTGTACCCATGCAGATGGACCAGGACCGAGTCAGATACAATTTTTTCTTCGATCGTTTTGCCATTTTCAGTGCACCTAGCCTCGCCACTACGAGTGGGTTGCTCGAGGCATTCTTCTGTATATGTTCGGTACCTCCTTGTTCTCAAACAAGGAGAATACCGTTCAGCTGAATTACTTGGGTGCCCTGGCTCACCTTGACCTGGTTGTCACCTTTGATTGGGGAAGATCCGCTCTCGCCACACTCTACGGCTTTATGAGGACTTTGATCCAGTTTCCCCAACAGCTCAGCATAGGGGGTACTTGAGGGTATGGGAGGTATGCTTTAGTTTTTGCACATTTTTCATTCATTTATGTTCTTTATTATCCATTATCTGCCTGTTGACATCTATTCTTTATAGCTTTGGACCTACGAGTTTCTCGGGCTTTATGTATCGGTGAACTCTTCTGTTAACCCTACAGTCATTCCCCGTGCGGCTCGGTGGTCCTGAGTCCTAAAGGGGAAAAAGGCTGGGGGGAAGGACATCGACAAATACCGGGCATCTTTGGACCGGCTAACCCCCGATTTGGTATTCTTTTTATTATACTGTTCATTTCTTTTCGTATCATACTGTTCACTGCACTACTGACTGACTATCTATGTTATCTGTTCTGCCCACTGTTCACTGTACCCTGCACACTGTACTATATTCACTGCTCACTTTTCACTACACTGATTACCGTTTTGTTCTACACTGTACTTTGAATTACTACAGGTCCATTGGGGTGTTTGGCACGGAGTAGAGAATCGGGCTGGCACAGATCTGATGCGCAGCCGAGACGTTGCTTCTAGGCGGATCCTGTTGGAGGGTCCATTTGACCGGGAGTACTATCTCGAAAAGAGGGTAGTCTGCCAGTCAGTTGGCCTCGACTACTTCCGAATCCCGGTGGTCCCTCCAGCCTGTATGTGCCGGTCCGATCTCCTAGGCCATGTAGACATGCTCATGGAGATGGTTGGGACACTCGCCTCGGAGCTACTGGTGGCCGAGGGAGATTACACAGCTTAGGCTCGGGCACATCTACTGGGATCACTTGGACCTGGTCCTGCTGGTGGTTGGAGGAGGCGAGCACCAAAGGCTGCTGATGCTGGTGCCGGAGCTACTGCTAGAGGTGCTGGGGCCGGGGCAATTGAGGTACCCTGGACTGTATCATCTTTTATTGCCAGGTATCCTTTCGATATCCCTATCCCAATTCCTTCTGCTCTGGAGTTTCGACCGGTGTATGCTCAGGTTTACTTCTTTTTATTGTTTCTTTTTCTGTCTTTCCTCTATTTATTCTGCTTAGTTCTCTATTCCTTTTGACAAGCAGACCAGGCTTGGCTGGATCGTCTCATGCTGGTGGTGAGTGGCATGCGGACCCTAATTTGCTAGCAGGATGCTGCTTTGCGTACAGCCGGGGTTCCTTTCATTCCTCTGTCGATGAGTATCTTTCTTTATGATTGGCCATTCTCCTCTGTATTTTATTCTCACTTTTGCTTCTTTCTACAGGCACCAGTAGCCGCTACTGGTACGGTACCACCACAGGATCCTGTTCAGCCACCTGCTCCTATTCCTACTCCTGCTCCTACTTCTGCTCCTACTTCTGCTCCTACTCCTGCTCAAAGTCGTGGGTCCCGTGCCTCTTTTCGAGCGCATCCTTCTCGAGGATCTGTTTCATCTACTCGGAGCCGATCCAGAGTCATGTCCTCCTCCTCTGGCAACTATGATAGTGACGGCCTAGAGATTCTCTTCAAGGACGTCAGCTCCGACGAGGCTGGCCCTTCTTTTAGTTGAGTCCGCTCGAGGCAAGAGTGAGAGTGATTGAGAGAGACCCCCCTTTTTTCAGATACATTTTATACATTTGATTTTTCAGGCCTACGTGCCCCAATTTGATACATTTCGATACACTTAATTTGGTTTATGGGCCTGCATGCCCTAGTTTCACTAGTTATTAGGCCTGGGTGCCCCAGTTTACATTCTGATACATTCTGTCACTTTTTACTGTATTTTTAGGCCTTCGCCATTTACTGCTTTATATATACCTTGTTTGCATGGTTTATCTTCATTTACTGCTCAAACTACATGATATGAGTCTCAAGATTTTCTCAGATTACAGATACTACAAACACACCCATGCCTGCCACTTTCCAACATGGCGGTCGCCACAAAATCCAAAGGACACATGGCAATCACTTTGTCAACAGAGTGACGTCATTGTACTGTGTACTTTCATGTTGGTGGTCGCCTACTTTGAGGTGTTGGTCGCCACTTTAACTGTACTATTCTCTGAATTTTTTGATTTTCCACCCTTTTATGCCTTATAAATACAGCCCTGGAGGCCCCATTTGCTGTTACTCTGACTTAGATGACTAATCCCCTTTCTGCATGGATTGAGGCATTCTCTCATATTGAACGTTCGAATTTTGCTCCTTTCAGCATTAACTCCTTGTTTTCTCTAATGGCCATAGATATTGACAGATCATTATTGAAGGCGGCTACTCAACTATGGGATCCGCAGTCAGTCCCATGTCTTTCGGTTTGGCCTCGAAGAGTAATGCCCCACTGTGGAAGAATTTACTGCTATTTTGGGCCTGACTCCGTGGAGTTCCGTTGTTGTCCCTACTTTCTTCCTTTTTTCTCGTCAGCAAGTGATGCAACTCAGTGGCTTGTCCAGGATGGAGGCTTCTCACTTGACATCCGACAACTGCTTAGACATTCCGTGGATTATTGAGAGGTTTCGCCCTATTGGCGATCTCAGCGATCTTGACCTTCAGATGCGGCGACGTTATGCCTTTTGTTTCTGTCTTCTTGCCTAGTATCTTCTCATCCCTTCTGACGGGCGAGTTAGTTACGTACTGGTTAACATCACAAGTCAGATGTGGATGGGTAAGGACTTTGTACCACTTGTCGTAGCCGATACACTGCCGGGTCTAGATGATGTCCATCGTGGTGAGACCACTACACTTGCTGGCGTCCCTTACTTCTTCAGGTAAACTCAAAATCTTTTACATTGTCTGCTAGAAATATACTGCCCCTGATAGTTGCCTCCCCTCTATCGTTTCACGAGTCTTCAACGATCAATTCATCAACTCCCCAGTCCTCGTAACTTCCATCAAATGGGTAACGGGGAATCAAAAAGTGTGCCTTTCCATACTGGAATCCCTTTATCAACGCTTCTGTGATACCACCTCCCACTTTCCTCTTCCACGAGTCTTCGGCGATCAGTTCATCCACTCTCCGGACCTTTTGTCGGGGACCTCCCGCTACGCCCTTAAGGGGGTCCGTTTCACCCTAACTCAACCATGACAGGGGCATTCATGCCCCAAACCGTATCCAAAATCCTTGTACGCTCATATTTTGTCATATACTTTGATGTCCTCTAAAGTCGTCCTCTCTGCTCCCCAGCTGGTCCTCTTCTACCACTTCATCTAATTCATGCTCGGACTCAAAGGCCATATCATCATGCCATCCACCTTCTGAGGTCGTCCTTCTAACTTTCGGACCAACCCCGTATATCCCTTCATCTAATTCAGGCTCAGGCTCAGGCTCTAAGGGCTCATCGTCATATCCTCCGTCCATCTCATAATCCTCGTTTGGTCATCTGAGGTCTCCCTTCAATCTATTTTATTTCTTTGCACAGCTTTCATGACTGTTTTCTGTTGCTCTTTTGTAGATCTGGCTGATGGAGAAGGTGAACTTCATGAAAAAACCTCCTATGGATAAGTACGATGATGCAGCTCTCCTTTATCGCCCCTACTACCAGATATGCAGCACTGAGGTAGCCTGGTAATAGTACTTCTCTTATCTGACTGGCCCAGATATCACCTGACAGTGCCCTTGGTGGCAGATTCCTGCCATGACTTTGACTACCATGGTTCATCCTAGTGTTCTATTGATTGGTCTGCGTCAGACTACTTTCTATTACCCTCATCGGATCATGCCGCAGTTCGGTCGTAATCAGATAATCCTTCACAATATTCAAGGCCGTTTATTTTTATCTACACTGTGGACCCCCTTTCTAGCATTGTATCAAGATATCTAGCCGTCTCGTTCACAAATAGAGATGTAGGAGCTGTAGTGTCCCGATCTTTCTGTCGAATACATGACATGGCTGATGCAGGATAGGGAGAAAAAAGTCAAAGAAGAGGGAAAACAAGCAACATAGAGGAGAAAGACTTGAGGCACCTTGCTTTGTTTTAAAGATTTCATAACTTTTTTTTAATTTTGTTTATAGCGTTTGGAACTTGCCCGCCCTCCCTTTTATTTTTAAAATTTTGTAATTCGAAGCTAAAGTAATGAAAAGAAGGTTCAAAGTTATCCAAAGTTTTTTGGTTCAATTAAATGACTTTATTATTAAAATCCCGAAATAAATTTACATTGGTCTTACTCAGAATCAAAGATGGTTAAAAAAACAGAGAATGTGGCCAGACTTCTTAAAAGAAGCTGCCTAAGTATCCCAAGAAAGTAGAATCAGGCCTTAATGTAATTCGGGCTTGGTTTGCTCTCGGGTATTAACACTCTCCTTTTGTGATGCCCTAACTTTTGCCAAGGTCGCCGTTTCGAGTTTTCAATCTTACGTGTTACTCTAACTTTTGCCTGAGTCGCCTCTTCGGTTTTTAACTCAGTGAATTTTTATTTTCTCTTTATTTTTACCTCAAAGATGATACTCTTTGAGTTGATCGAAGTTTACTGGAGTGGAGAACACATTGCCATCCAATTCATAATGATGACTACACCATTGGTCATGATGGTTTTGATGAGAAACGGTCCAAACCAGTTTGGCATGAACTTGCCTCTCGGGTCAAAGATAAAAACTCTAATTTTTTAAAAAACTAAGTTCCCTTGTCTGAGATCCCGAGTCTTGACCTTCTTATTGAATGCTCGAGCTATCCTCATTTGGTACTCTTGTACGTGGAACAGCACTTGCAGCCTTCTTTCATCGAATAAGAATAGCTCTTCCATTCAGTTCCTCTGCCATTCTGCTTCTGAAACACTTGTCTCGGCCACTACTCTTAGCGAAGGAACTTCCACCTCAATGGGAAGCACGACTTCCATCCCGTACACTAAAGAGTATGGCGTAGCATTCGTTGAAGTTTTGATTAACGTCCTATATCCCCAAAGTGCAAATGGTAGATGTTTTGGCCAATCCTTATGTGAGTTGATCGTCTTTTGTAGGGTCTTCTTGATATTTTTGTTTGCTACTTCGACTGCCCCATTAGTCTGCGGCTGATATGGTGAGGACTTGTGAGTCACTATCCGGTATTCTTCATGTTAGCCCAAGGGCTTTTTAATTTGATTTTGATGATTTTCATAATTTATTTTCTATGAATAAATGGATTTAAAAGAATAATATTTTATATTTTCAAAATGAAAGTGTTAACACATTTTGAACAATCAAAGTTAACACCTTAGCCAAAAGGAATGACTTCTATCTTAAAAGGTTCAAACACTTAAGTATTCTTCGAATAGAATAGTTTGTATTGATCTTAATTGAAAATCAAGTCAAACACTTTTAAGGCAAAGTATACTTGAAGCTTATCAAGTGTGTCAACACCCATTGATCAAATGCTTTGACACCCTAACTGTTTTTCAAGTTGATCTTCAAGAACCAAAAAGTTAGTGTCGACACAAACTAGTTTTGTGTCAACACAAAAGTGCCGAAGTGCCCAGGACTCCTTTTGAGTTGACACAAACCAGATTTGTGTCGACACAAAAGTGATCCTCACTTTTGGCTTCCGGAAGTTTGGCTTGACACAAATGGAAATTGTGTTGACACAAAACAACCGAGACCTCTTGCAGATTTTTGGTATCGACCCCAAGACAAATCGTGTCGACCCAAAAGTCTCGAGCCTACCTACAGAATTTTGGTGTCGACCCCAAGAAGATTTGTGTCGATACAAAACAACCGAAGCTGACTGCAGAATTTTGGTGTCGATCCTAAAGCACGTTTGTGTCGACACAGAAGTACTGAGGCTTCCTGCAGAGATTTAGTGTCTACACCAGAGACAAGTTGAGTCGACACAAAGTTGTTCCTCTGAATGCTGAAATTTCAAACGAGTCGACACCAGATTCATTTGTGTCGACCCCAGAACTTTGAAAGGTAAAGTGCAGAATTTGTGTTGACCCCTCAGAAGATTTGTGTCGACCCAACCACTTGAAGAACCTTACCCTAGACACTTTGTGTCGATACCAAAGCTATTTGTGTCGACCCTAAAAATGGAAATTTAAAATACGGTAGATCTCAACAGTTGGATTTTTGGCATTTATTGCCCCCACCTACCTCCAACGGTCATAAACTCACCAGAACTTATATAAGGAGTTACTTCTCAGCATTTAAGAAGGTTGGAGACTTACATTTACTGTTCTATTGATCAAACCAATCTCAGAAATCATCAAGCTCACATTTATTACTGCATCCTGTTCTTGTTTCTCATCTCTCTTTACCCTTTCATTTATTGTAAATTAATCTTGTAAAGAGAGTAAGTGTTTTTCATTTATTACATCTCATTTATTGTAATCAAGGGTGAGTCACCATTTAACCTTTGATTGAGTGAGTGAAACTCATCAAAGAAAGTTCAAGAGAGATTAGAAGAAAACAGAGGCTTGTTTTCATAAGATCTTCTTGAAACTGAAATAGGCTTGTGAATGTGCCCATAAACATTCAAATAGCTCAAGGGAAATCTTGAAATTTGTAAAGGCTTGGAATACGCCCGAAAATATTTTGAATAGTGAAAATACTCAAGAGAGATCTTGAGGAGTGGATGTAGGTTAGGATAAAATCGAATCACTATAAATCCCTGGTGTCTGATTCTTTTTCTCTATCTCTCATCTTTTAATATTTGCATTACTTATATAATTGCATATCTTGCTTTATTACTATATTAAAAGATTTTTAAAAAAGGCTTTTAAATTGCTATTTATTTTTTAAAGACCCAATTCGCCCCCTCTTCTTCGGTTGCCTAGATCTAACAATTGGTATCAGAGCTTGGGTTCTTGCTTTTGACTTAACAGTCTAAGAGTTTTATATAGCAACTACTAGTATTGGACCTGTCCAATCTGAAGGTCAATCGACCAACAGACCCCATTTGTTCAATGGAACAAACTATAACTATTGGAAGGTTAGAATGAGAATTTACATTCAAGCCGTAAACTATGACATTTGGTGGGCTATCATAAATGGACCCAAAAGACCCACCAAAACCGTTGAAGGGACTGTTGTCCCTAAATTAGAGGCCGAATGGACTGAGACCGACATAAGAGAGATATAAAAAAATGCTAAAGCCATGAATCTCCTATATTGCTCACTTGACCCAAATGAGTTCAATAGGATCTCTACATGTAACACTACAAAAGAAATATGGATAGACTCGAAGTTACCCATGAGGGTACCAATCAAGTGAAAGAGTCAAAAATTAGTCTGTTTGTGCATAACTATGAACTATTTAAAATGAAGTATGATGAAATAATTTCTGATATGTTTACTCGTTTCACTGATATTATTAACGGACTGAAATCTCTTGGCAATTTTACACTAATGCAGAAATAGTTAGAAAAATTCTGAGGTGTATGCCAAAAAATTGGGAAGCTAGCCATTCAAGAAGCTAAGGATCTCAACAGACTAAGTTTGGAAGAACTTCTTAGTTCTCTCATGGCCCATGAGATGAACATCAAGATGGTTGATGAGAAAAACAATAAAAAGAATAAAGGTATTGCCTTCAAGTCCTCAACTCCTGAAGAAGAATATGAGAAAGACTCCTCATGTGATGAAAATGAAAACATGGCTTTTATCACAAGAAAGTTCAAGAAGTTTCTTATAAATAAGAAACAAGGAGGAAGGAAGTTCTTCAAAAAGGAAGCACACCGAGGTGAGTTCACCAAATCCAAAGGTGACTCTAGCAAGTTCAAGAACGACTCCAAGAAAGAAGAAATCATCTGCTATGAGTGCAAAAAATCTGGACACATCAAAGCTGAATGCCCTCAGCTCAAGAAGCAATTCAAGAAAGCCACGATTGTAGCTTGGGGTAAAAGTGATGGCAGCAGTTCAGAAGATGAAAAGGAAGAAAATGAAGTAGCCAATATGTGCCTTATGGCCAAGGAAGATGATGAGGTAACTCCTGAATTTTTTTCATTAGATGAATTGCAAAATGCATTTGAAGACTTACATGACGAATTGAGAAAAATGGGAGCCAAGAATTCTATTTTGAAAAAGTTATTTTTTTCCTCCTCAACTAAAATTGAAACTTTGAAAAATGAAAAATCTGTTTTGCTAAAGCAAGTTTTTGTTTTAAAAGATTAAAACAGAGTTTTGAGTGTAAAAGTTGAGAATCTCACAAAAATCGTTTATAAGTTCACTCAAGAAAAAAAAATTTGGATAAATTTCTTAGAATATAAAAATATATTTTTGATAAAACTGAAATTGGTTACAAACCCAAGAAGAAACAAAAATTATTGAGTAACATATTTGTCAAGGCATCATCAAATTATTCAAATGCTACATGTTTTCACTGTCATGAGCATGGACACATTGTCACACACTATCCATATAGAAAATCTCATGATGGTTCTGTCAAAAAGGCTTGGGTTCCTAAAGGAATACATCCTCAAGAAACTAACATCAAAGGACTCAAGAAAATTTGGGTACCAAAAATCAAAACTTGATTCTTCTTACAAGTGTGTCTCAAATTCTCATTCAAGAAAGGGACGTGGTACCTTGATAGTGCTTGCTCACGTCACGTGACAGGCGACAAATCGATATTTGCATCTCTCAAGCCAAAAAATGGTGGATTTGTGACATTTGGAGACAATAGCAAAGAGAAAATCATAGGAATTGGCTGTATTGATAAAATTTCTTCTCCTTATATTAAAAATATTTTGCTTATTGATGGTTTGAAATATAACCTTCTTAGCATAAGCCAACTTTGTGACAAAGGCTACAAAGTTGTGTTTGATCATACTAAGTGTGTTATTGAAGATTCA
>JAULJZ010150481.1:0-30712 GCA_032270985.1 Heliamphora pulchella | reverse complement strand
ACTCCAAAATCATTGGATTCAAATCTCATAAACCCATTTTATGCAATAATTTCCCAAAATCATGGTTCATCATCTCTTTAAAATCCTAATTTTCATGAAAACCCAATTCAACTCACACATAACCCTATCAATTCTCCAAATTATGCATGAAATCTACTATATTTTTCTCACATAATCAAAATATCAACTCAAATCAACACACACATATGAGAGAATCTAGATCCTACTTTGGATTTGCTCAAAAGCTTGTTATTTCTCAAATTTCTCCCTCCTAGGGCTTAGAGCTTGAGAGATCTTGGCTTCTTGGTGCTTTATCTTCCACCTCTATGCTCCAAAACTTGATTTCCACTCTTGCTTGCTCCCAATCAAGCTTCAAAACTTCAATTTCTATGGTGGAGGGTTAGGGTTTCTTATGGGGTTTGGGTTTATCTCATTAGGAGAGAAAGAAGAAGAAGATGGGAGGAGGACATGAGAAATGAGGGTGGTCCCTCTCCCTCTCACGTGGGTTATATACATGTATATATAGATTATAAATATATCCCTTAAAATTTCTCCAAACATCTAGAATTGTCCAAGAATTTCTCGATAGTCCGCTCGAGCGGACCCACACCGCTCGAGCGGTGACCCCTGAAGCTGAATTCTGCGAATTTTTCCAAAACTCAACTCAAACTTCAAACCTTGTTCACATTTAAATATTTGAATTTCTCCACTAATTTAGCCATATCAAAATCAATCATCACCATGTATCTCCACTTCACTTTCACATATCGTTAAGTCAACCGTTAACGAGTAAATTTTTTTTTTTTTTGGTGGCACCTAAGCCCAAATTTAATTCTATCTCCTCACTTAACCGAAAACATAAAATCACAAAATAAACACGTGCTAGGCTGTTACAATTTTTGATTGAAATTAATTTTTACTAAATATTTTATGTCCAAACAAACAGAGCCTTAATATTAAAACATGGTGCAAGATATATTTTTTATGTCTTAACAAGTGTGAGAATAGTGAAGACTACGAGTACTCTCGAATTATTATGTAACATTGTTTACATAGTTCTTATTTAATAATGTATTAATAAAAAATATTTCACATGGAATAATATTAGTCCAATTTTATTAGATAGGTGGATGACATGTGTATTAAATATTTTATTTATCTATCAAAAATACCACGCGATGTTATGAGAATGTTTGATAATATCTTTCTTAAGGCCTCCTTCATTTAATGGAAATGGAAAGGAAAAAAAAAATATTTTCTCTTTTTGTATATGTGTTTTGTTGTCACAAAAACATATAAGTTTTAGAATATCATTTTTCTTATAGAAAATACATTTTCATACAAGAAAATTATTCATGAGAAAAGTGGAGTGAAGAAAAAGAAATAAAAGAAAAATATAATCAAATTAATCTTCGTTACTTGTTTAGTTTAAAAATTGTTAGAATATTTAGTTTTTAATTTTTAATTCAAACATTTGGTTTTTGAAGCCAATCAAACATTTTGTTTTTCAAATATACCCCCAAAATAGTTTGAATTTTAAATTTTTAAAATTTATAGAAGTACCCACTCTTTTCCTTTTTATTTGTTTTTTCAATTTCCGGATTTTATTACTTGAATTCTCATAATTTATAATTAACTCATGTTGAAAAAATATTTTTATGTTTTTTTAATCAAACCAATTAAAAAAAATATTCTTTTTACGTTTTTAATCAATCTATGTCGTGGAATACGAGAAGTAAGAATCAAACATTCAAACTCAACACACGAGATTTTTTACCTAGAAAACCCAGCATCGGTAAACACCACGAGACTTATCCAAGTCCAGGTAAATCAACCAATTGATCAAAATAACGTTGTTCTGGTTACATCTCAAGACCCGAAGACCTGGCACCATGATTGGTAATAGCTCAAAATTTAAGAAATTCGGTAAAAAGGTTCAATGGTGAAGAAAATAATGTTTCAAAAGAAGTTCGGCCAAAAATATGTAAAAAATGTGTAAAAAAAATTGACATACCTTTACTATTTTGGTCTTAACTTTTGGTACAAAATAAATTTTGATATGAGACTAGTACCATTGGAAAGTAGACTTTCGGGGTTTCAATTTGAACATAAGAATGATCATATTCGGAGTTCAGATAAAGGAGTTATGCTCGTTTGAAATTCATACAATAGCGTAGTCGCGTTTTTGCAAAATTGCATCTAGATGGAAATATGGGCGTCCAGACGAAAATTGACTAGAATGATTTGCGTCCAGACGGAACAGGAAACATCCGGATGGAACGAGACAGTCAGAATTTGATTGAAACACTAAAACAAAATGCATGGATCACTACTATATATACAAAGCTTATGGGAATCATTCAAATCATTCCATATCTTCAAAAATCATATTGAAGACTCCTCTAGAGATGACTCTGGAGGCTCAGAAAGTGACGAAAGACAAAGACGGAGGCCCAGTAACCAGTTCTTCTTCAACTCTTCATGGATTCGAACCGAAACATGATCGGCTGATCTTCTTCTTCCTAGGGGTTGATGAACCCCTAGTCGGTATTTTAGTGTAGTTTAGAATTCTATTTCTTTTCTATTCATATTCAAGTCGTTGTACGATTTTGAAATGTTAGCATTTTATCAACGGGTTTTTAATTTGATTATCTAGTTTTCGTTTTTACTTTCTGTGATTGTAATAACGAGATCATGCAACTATTATATGTTCTTGTTCTTATTCAAACGCGAGATATCTTATACTTGAATAGGACGAGTCATGCCAGAATCACTCGGATGATGCGTGCCATGTCTAAGATAAGATATGCCAGATTTGGATTCGACCTTATTCTCTTGCTAATCCGTGTCAGTCTTGTAATCGTGACTAGATTTAATTAAATCGAATGAATGAAATAGAATCTGAATAAAACTAAAATATTGGCTATGGTGAATTCAAATCCTTAGAAAATCTTTTCTCATCTAAATCAAATATTTTATTTTTAGTTAAATTTAATTTTATATTTTTTTTAGATTAAAATAAACAAATCTTTTTATAAAAAAATCAGATAATATTTTAAGTTGTGAAATTGTAATTTCGTCTCATAATCCCTTAGGAATGACATATGTACTTAACCACTATTCTACCAAATAGTTGTTAATTTTAAGAATTTTTAATATTTATTTTGGTACGATACGACAATGAACTGACAAGTAACCAGTTAAGTAAAAACTTTAAACCAAATATTTAAAAAAACCATAAAAGACAAAAAAAAAACTCCAAAAATAAAGCCACGAGGCTTTTTAGTCGAAACATAGGCTTAGCTCCCCAATTGTCTTAATACTATCCACAAAAATGTGCATGTTGTCTTTATACCATAATTCATAAAGTCAAAAACTAACAATATAAACATCAATGAAAAAGTTTATGTTATTGATGTTTAAATTATTAATGTTTATGAATTGTGGAATCAAGACAACATGCGCATTTTTGTGGATAGTATTAAGACAATTTGGAGCTAAATTCACCACATAATTAAGTTTGTTGTTGGCAACCATCTCATTTAATGAATAGTGGAGACTATATGCAAGTTTTCAACTAATTAAGATTCATTTAATAGGAACCTATTTTTGATTTATTTCGTTTCCATCCTTCCCTATAAAGGCTATAATTAGGTTAAGAATAGCCTTGATGATTATTAGCTGACTCAAGAGACCTCAAGTGGATTGGGAAGAAGCAGAAAAACTCCTCATATTTGTCTTTTCAGCCCTCACTCAAATTGAGACTAATTGTGCTTTTCATGTTTGCTTTGCACTATTTTATGTATTCTTTTGAGATAATATTTGATCTTGAAAAAGTAGTCAATTTTTTCATTGATTGCAGATTGTGTTTCTACGTTTTCATAAAAGTCAATTTTTTGGGATGTTAATGTCCTTCGCTGGCTCCATGACAACACATACATTTACATTATTAAATTATTTGGGGATCGACCATGAGGTAAGGCCTCCCATGCGGCGCACCCTTGCTATTTGTTTCAACGTAAAATATTTTCTGGTCAAATATTTTATTTATTATTTTATTGTTTGATTTGATAAATACAATTAAATTATTTTTTAGTAAAATATTTTACTTCGTATAACCAAAATTCATTTTAAGAAAAAATGGCTTACGTCATTCTACGATGGTGATCTTAGTAGTGGTGATGATAGTAGCGACAGTGATGATGGCGGCGAAAGGGTGGTGGTAGTGTCGGCAGCGACTTCTATTTTTTTTTCTACAAACTATTTTTTTAGGTATCACCCAAACACCAAAAAATAAAAATAACAAAAAATATTTTTTTGAAATAATTTAGGTGAAATAATTTTTATTAAATATTTTATGTCGAAACAAACAGAGCCTTAATATTAAAACAAAATGCAAGACATATTTTTTATGTCTTTACAAGTGTGATAATAGTGAAAACTACGAGTACTCTCGAAATATTATGTAGCATTATTTACGTAGTTCTTATTTAATAATGCATTAATAAAAAATATTTCACATGGAATAATATTAAGGATAATTTAATCTCCAGTCCCGTTTAGGCTACTTATATGAGTATAAGTACCATTTACTAAACAACTAATCTAGTAAGTCCTCATTTTGTCCGTTCTCCCAAAAATATCCCCATTTATTTGTTGCATCATTCTCGCTGGATTTCAATGCAAACTGATAACGTATCTTTCCTAAAATAGATCAAAAATATATGTTGAAAAAGCTAAAACTTCGGAGGTTAAAACTAATATTATTTGTTTGCATTTGGTCTGTGCTAAAATATTTCCACATCAAACAAAAAACCCTTTCCACATCACGCACGAAGTAAAAGGAGAATCTTGCAATTAGCATATGGATAGAGAGAGCTTTGATGAGAATATAACAAAAACTAAAAAACAGCATATCCTGTAATTGTCATCACTCTTTGCTACAATGGTCATATTCACATTAGCAAATGCTCATTTAGCAAGTGTGAATTATCATTTCACTTAATTTTCTATAATTGACATATCCATATTAGTATTTACTCATTCAATGTATCACGCGTGTATTACTATATTTACATAATCTAATTGCCACATGTTATGTTAATTTTAGCATGTAATGGCTTCAATTTAATTTGAACATATATTCTGCCCCATGTTCTCATTTTCTCAGATTTATGTTCTCATCTTCTGCTCCATGTTATCATTTTGCTTGGCATAGTTATGCTCATTTTTGTCTTATAATGTGCAAAAGTCATTCCGAAAACTAATAACCCTCTGGACACAATTTTAATTTGGATATATTATCCTAACTTGTTCTTACTAGCAATTACCATACGCGTGTTTAGCAATACAATGTTTCTTGAATGTATTACCATAAATTGTTCCTGAGATAACCTCTCATAAAGTCATAGAAAACATCCATAAATAAATTTCTCCAGTAAAGGTAACGAATTAATCAAGCTACTCAGCATTAAATGAATTCAAAAATCCTTTAGAGTATATTGTGAGGGTATAAAAGTCCCATAAGGTATAAAAGGATCTCGCAGGATAAAAGTTTAGTACTTGGGATTAATCCTACAATAAGTTGTCAAAATAGGACCCTAGACTAATTAATCCTAATATTAATCCAATTTTATTAGATAGGCGGATGACATGTGTATTAAACATTTTTATTTATCTATTGAAAATTCCACGCGATGTTATGAGAATGTTTGATAATATCTTTCTTAAGGCCTCCTTCATTTAATGGGAATGAAAAGGAAAAAATAACTATTTTATCTTCTTATGTGTGTTTAGTTGTCACAAAAAAAATATAAGTTTTAGAATATCATTTTTCTTATAGAAAATACATTTTCATACAAGAAAATTATTCATGAGAAAAGTGGAGTGAAGAAAAAGAAATAAAAGAAAAATATAATCAAATTAATCTTCATTACCTGTTTAGTTTAAAAATTGTTAGAAAATTTGTAGTTTTTAATTTTTTGAGATGCATAATTTTATATTTGTTATAAAACTTATTTTATAAAAAAAATATTTCATGGGAGAAAAGTATTACTCTCAAACTCACATTTTCTTATGAAAACTAAAAATGCATTTGAAAAAATTAAATAATTATTTTTTTCTTTTTGCTTTTTTAACTCTCCCGTAAAATGAACGAAGGCTAAAAGTTTACTCTAGCAGGACAAGGAGTCGGTAGTTTCAATAGCTTGTAACTAGAGGAGGATAACCAGGCCATGATTTGGAATTTTGGATTGAGAAAAGTAAGAGAAAAGAATAGGTAAAACCCTTTTTCATTAATTATCAAAAGAAAAACCCTTTTTCATAAGTTTTCTAAAAAATCCAAACTTTTTATAAATTTATGTCTAAATTTTATATTCTTTTAATTCTATGATAGCAAATAACAAATGATGGCATATAGGTAGAATGGATATCGTATCGTGTCATATTGTGTTCGTATCGTGTCACATTGGTTCGTGTAAAAAATATTTCAACACTAACACTATCTATTTAATTAAATGTGTTACTTATCCTAACACTAACACTACCTGTTTATAAATGAGTTAACTTGTTTACAACCTATTTAATAACTTATTTAACAATAAGTTTATATTTTTAATTTTATACATATTTATTTACACCATATTTTATTTCTATAAATAGCAAGGGATAAAATAAACCTATTAAAGGTGATGAAACTATTAGCCCGTCGAATAAGCCTTATTAGTAATGATAACAAAGGATGAGCTAGCCTACCAAAGGCCATAAAATAATTAACCCGTCGAATAAGGCTCATTGTTAATAGTAACGAGGGATAAGATAACTTATCAAAGGTTAAGCAATTGGTAGCCCGTCGAGTAAGCCTTAATGGTAATGATAATAGGGGTTAAGATAACTTGTCAAAGTATTTATACTGTATTCCTATAAATAGTAAGGGTTAAATTAGTCTATCGAAGGTTATAGATTTATTAACCTATCGAATAAGTTTCTTAATAGTGAATGCAAAGATTAAATATGCCTGTCTAAGGTTATGAAAATGATAGCCCATTGAATGAAAGGGAATTCATTAAGAGGCTTTTAAGGCATCAATAACTGATTCCTTTCGAGATTGTTCCATCGAAATTGATTCTTGGATTATGAAAATAACGTTAATCTGAGAATTAATTTAGAGGACTGACTGCTTCAAATGGGCAATGCAAAGCTATATGTCACAATAAAAACATAAAACATGCATTTAACTGTCCCATTAACAGGTTATTCTGTGCAGTTGAGGCATGACAACGGAAGTTGAGGAACATGCGCATAATGATAACTGCCCCACGACCACAGCAGTTAAGGGACGTGTATGAGGATAACTGCTCCACGACCACAGCTATTGAGGGACGTGTCAAGGCAAATGTGACAAGTGGCAATCCGAAGTTCTGAAACTATGGAAGGCGGTTAAAAGATTGCATGCCACGTATTGCAGTTCAGAGATAGTTATTAGAAGTTGCCGACGGTTATTTAAAAATTATATAAATATAGTTGATCACAATGAAGAAAAACACAACACATAAACTGGCAAACCGCCTGTATTTTCTTTTCTCTTTTCATGGGAGTATATTGTAGCTTTTGTAATTGTTCCTCCATCGAAGTTAATAAAATCTCGATTTTATTGCTTTGATTCTATCTTCTATGGCTTTTCTGGCGAAGTCCCGAAACAAGGCATAGAACCCACATGCAATCGTTTGATATTTGAAGAAGAATTTCCTTTCAAAGGAGATCGTTTTGTGTTACTTTGGTAAACAAAATTTTACCACGCCCAGTGGGACACCATACTAAGTCAGAAAAACAAAATGGTGGAAACGCGCAAGAACAAAGCAGTACAAGAAGGTGTAGCCTCTACAGAGGTTATTCATAATGTTGGAACCGAGTTGGACCAATCAAATGGTTCGGATGGTCAATCAAAGAACCTAGAAAGGTTCTCTATACAGGAGCGACAAAAAGTGATCGAGGCACTCAATAACCCAAAACTGGTTGAGATAATCAGTAATCCAGGAGCAGAAGATCAAGATCTAACATTGGCAATGCAGAAAATTGTCAAGAGTTTTGAAGCAGTGACACCACCTTTGGGATCAACCTCAAATGGCATGATGAATGCAAACATGCCACAAGTACGGACTAGAACGACAAGAGCCATTGATGGTTCCAGATGTTGGAAGTTCGCAGCAACAGGTAAGTTATAATCCCATGTTCGAGCCCAAAATGTCTCAAGGACAAGAGACATATTATAACCCTATTTATGAACCGAGAAATCCTCATGGAATAGGTCCACGAGCATATAAACCTTTTAACTCGAATAGACCTACACTAGGAACTTATTTAACTCCGCCTGTAATAGATTCACCTTACCCAAATCCACCAGTGGTAGATCTATTCAGGGTTGAACAGCCTATTCCTCTGGTTGAACAGCTAATGAATGTTAACCCCATGATGGGCCAACAGTTTGCGCCCAATAGAAAACAAATTACAGAAATTATACAAGAATTTATACGGTCCTGCTCTTCGAAGAACCGAAAGACCTATGTTTCGAAAACCATATCCATACTGGGTAAACAATTAAGGTTTTCCAAGAAATTACAAGATCCTAAAATTTACTCTATTTTCGGGGGAACAGAGTCAATTAACCATTAAACACATTGGTCGTTTCACTCTGCAATGTGGAGAAGTTGGTGGAAGTGATTATCTTAAAATAAAATTATTTCCACATTCGTTGACCAAGATAGCGTTTACATGATTTATTAATTTACCTGCTAATTCAATTCAAACATGGTAAGAAATAGAAGAACAATTTCATGCTCAGTTCTTCAGGACTGAACCTGAAGTAACAATGGCTGATTTGGCCAAGATTAGGCAAAATTCGAGGGAAACAGCCGAATAGTTTATTGGCAAGTTTAAAAGACTCAGGAATAGATGTCATGTTTATTTACCTAAGACTGAAGAAGTTAAATTAGCCAAGAATGGGCTTGACTTCGAACTACAGAAAAAGTTCGAAGGAATAGAATTTAAGGACCTGTTTGAATTAGCTTCAAGAGCAACTAGGTATGAATGTTTGTTAAAAGAAGAAATACAAAGGAAATCCACAGCCTTAGGGACTTGTTATCAAGAGGTCGAAGGAGATGTAGAAATAGATGTTGCACAGATAATTGGAAAAACACCAATTATATGTGATACATTACAACAAATTGAAAAACCTTTGAATATGCCATCAGCACAGCCAAACAGGAAGAACCAACCATCAATTCTACGACAGTATTCATTTGATTTATCGAAAGCAGATGAACTGTTTGACGAAATGATGAAACAGAGGTTCATAACCCTATCGAATGGCCATACGATCCCACCTAACAAAGAAATGAGGGGTAAAGAATATTGCAAATGGCATAACTCTTTTAGGCATTCTACTTATAATTGCATAACTTTTCGAAATGTCGTACAGGATTTAATCCAGAAGGGAATGCTGCAGTTTGCGAAAGAAAAAGAGGTGATGGAAGTGGATAGTGATCTATTCCCTGATATGCTGAACATCAACATGATTACAGGCGATTTAGAAAAGGTTGTCAGAAAATTACCCAGTGTAATTGTGCAAGATAAAGTGATGCAACAAGAAAAATCAACCAGGTCTGGTAAAAGAAAAGCAAAGATGCTAAAACATGCTGAACAAAAGTACATATGTTTAAGATGTCGAAGGTCAGTACAGGAAGCTGAAATTGAAATTGCAGAAAAAGAAACGAAAACTTGCTTTGCAGAGGCAGTTCTTCATTTCAATACAATGGGAGGAGGAGATCTGTAGATTTACAATAGAGCCAAGTTAATATTTGAAGGACCAGACCCTAGGATTTTTTGTCCAGAAGTAGAATATGGATTACACGATGGACCATTCCTATGGAAAGGAAACACTGTTATCCCTTGTTTGTTTGGCACTGAAGAGATGAAACATCAAGGAAGAAGACCAGTTTCAAGGCCCCACGGGAAACCAACACCTTGGCAAGGTGTTCAGAATAATCAACATTTTGATGAGCCAAGGAGAAAGGTGAGACCTCTAATTTTACCCAATGATCGATGGGGAAGAGTGAGGCACCCAAAATTCTCATCTCTAGAAAATTGGTATACTCCGGCAACCACAACTCAGAAGAGAAGATTGCAAAGAAAATTCGCTACTAGAACTTTACCAGATGTACATCCAGATTATCCAAGAAGTCCACCCTCTCGTGCTCGACCGGCACCAAACATGGTGTGGACCAGAGAAGGGATCAAGTCTGTAAATCATGAATAGCCTGATCAAAAGGCTAGGGGCAATGAAATTCTACTAAGGAAGCATTGGCGAAGAAGCTCGAAGAAGTTAAAAAGCTACTATTATCTGACGATGGTGAACCAGAATATACTAAGGCATCAGATATGGATGAAGATAGAAAACCAGAGAAGAAACACAGCCAGAATTCAGAAGATTCAAGTGATTTTAGAGAAAAATTGAAAGCAGCAATCCAATTTGTATCGATCTCATCTAACGCAGATTGTAATATGATTTTGATTTTTCCAAAAACATTTCAAGCAAAACCAAATCAACCGGTTAGTCTTGACGGAGATGTTGAAGACAGGTCAGAAGCTGCTGTTGTTGTCATAGAAAAAGCAAAGAAAGGAATGCATTTGTCACGAACTATAGGCATTGAGAAGAATGGTTCAGGAAAATCTCAAGTAGTAATACAAGCACCAGAGGAAGCTTTAATAAAACACCTGAAGCCATTATATGTTACCGTTGTGGTCAACGAAAAAAATGTTAACAGAGTTTTAATTGATAATGGAGTTATAGTTAACATTTTACCATCGAGGATGTTGAAAGTGTTAGACAAAAAGGAAAGCGATCTACTGTCAACAGAAGTTACAGTGAGTAATTTCGCTGGAGGAGCTTCATCAACGCGAGGTGTCATAGCATTACGCTTGTCGATTGGGGAAAGAAAGATGAATGCCACTTTCTTTGTGGTAGATTCGTCTTCAAACTATAATATGCTTTTGGGTCGTGATTGGATACATTCTAATGGGTGTGTCCCGTCGTTGCTACACCAAGCTCTCATCTTTTTAAGAGATGAGGAAGGCGGCAAAGACGTGGAAATATGTTGGGTTAACAAAAATTTATTTTTTGCCAAGACCAACAATGTTGAAGCACCATTGTACAACCTTGAAGAAAGTTCACCGTTAGAGATGATTGGAAATTCTAATATGTTTGGGGAGCAATTGCTGCATGTGATGAAAGAAGGATTTAAGGAAGCCAGTCAAGATTTTTCAAGGCCTAATATAATCAAGAGGCCTGTTGTTAAAAATGAAATTGATAAGAAAAGATACGATGGAATGTGAATCTAGAATGGAAGAGGAAGAAACAGTTAGGTCTACTTTTCAAAGACTTTACTTGTTTTTTCTCGAAAGAAGACTTCTTGAGGAAGACAATCCCAATTGTAATTGGGTTGAATGTATGCTAGATGATAGCCCAGACAATTGTAAAAGCTTGTCTATAGAGGAAATTACAACTGCACCTGTAAAGTGCAGGATAGATTAGACGAGGTTAATTTCGGATCTTATGATGATCCTAGACCTGTTTATGTAAGTTTTGAATTAAATGCAAAAATGAAAAATAGAGTTATTAGTCTTCCTCATGATTATAAAGATTGTTTTGCTTAGAAATATGAAGAAATGTCAGGTTTAGATAGGAATTTGGTGGAACATCGATTACCTATTAAACCTAATTTTTCGTCTCATAAACAACCATTGACGAGAATGAGTAACAAAGTAGTTCTTCTAATAAAAGAAGAAATTGAGAGATTGTTGAAAGTAGGATTTATTAGAACAACCAGATACGTTGAATGGTTATCTAATATAGTCCCAGTCATGAAAAAGAATAGAAAATTAAGGGTCTGTATTGACTATCGAAACCTCAATACAGCAAGCCCAAAAGATGAATATCTTATGCCTGTAACTGATTTGCTAATCGATTTAGCTGCTCGAAATGAGATCTTGTCTTTTATGGATGGGCATACATGATATAATCAAATATTTATTGCCTTAAAAGGTACTCATAAAACAGCATTTAGGTGCCCTGGGGCCTTGGAAACCTTTGAGTGGATTGTTATGCCATTCGGTTTGAAAAATGCTGAAGCTACTTATCAAAGAGCAATGAATGCAATCTTTCATAACTTTATTAGAAAAATCATGGAGGTGTATATAGATGATATTATGATCAAGTTTCATCAACAAGAAATGCATTTAGAACACCTTCGACAGGTATTCGAAAGGATGAGACATCACCAATTAAAAATGAATCCACTAAAATGTGCCTTTGGAGTTTCTACAGGTAATTTTCTAGGATTTTTGGTGCATAAAAGAGGATTAGAGATTGATCAAAATAAAGTTAAAGCAATAATGGAAGCAAAACCTCCTTCGACTAAGAAAGAGTTGCAAAGATTTCTAGGACAAATAAATTTCCTTCGAAAGTTCATATCAAACCTAGCAGAAAAACTATGGCGTTTTCTCCTTTAATTAAACTAAAAAAAGGAGTTGAGTTTAGATGGAAACAGGAGCATCAGATGGCATTCGACAGTTTGAAAGCTTATCTAACCAAGCCACCTGTGTTGATGTCACCAACTCCAGGTCAGTCCCTTAAGTTATATATATCTGCTAATGAAAAATCGATAGGCAGTTTGTTAGCCTAAGACAATCAACAAGGGCACGAACAAGCAGTTTACTGTCTAAGTAGAAAATTATGTGATACTGAAACTAGATATACTTTGGTTGAAAAATTGTGCCTTGCTTTGTATTTCTCTTCTCTACAACAAAATTAAGGCATTATCTATTACCATCAATAGTATATGTTATTGCCCAAACAGACGTAATTAAATACATGTTGTCCAAACCTACGTTAAGAGGTAAACAAGGAAAATGGATCCTTGCCTTACTAGAATATAATTTTATATATGTTCCTCAAAAGGCAATGAAGGGGCAAGCATTAGCTGATTTCTTAGCAGATGATCCAAATATAATGTTGGAAAAAGACTTATTCGAAATTAATTGTCTAAAAGTTCTCTGAAAATTAATGTTCGATGGGTCAAGAACAGAACAAAGTGTAGGAGCAGGTGTTGTTCTTGTTTCACCGACGGGGAAGATGTATCAGTTTTCCTTCCAACTAGATGGCGAACAAGTTCTTTCGAATAACCAAGCTGAATACGAGGCGTTACTTATAGGACTGGAATTAGCATTAGAATTTCAAATAACTCATTTAAAAGTTATTGGGGATTCGCAGTTAGTCATTCGACAAGTGACAGGAACTTACCAATGTCACAACAACATTTTAAGCAAATACTTGAAGAAGGTGAAGAAATTAATGATGAACTTTATCGAAGTTCAATTTGAGCATGTGTTAAGATTAAAGAATAATGATGCCAATGAAATGGCGCATTTAGCCTCTGGAATTAAAATTCCAAAGGGGCAAAATGAGAAATTAATAAGAATACAGAAAAGAGAGTGGTCATCCTTACAACAAAAAGAAACACCTTTAGAGGTATTCCACAATGATTCAACAAGAAGCGATTGGAGAACAGAAATAAAGAAATTTTTACAGGATCCGTCAACCATAACTGATCGAACTATAAAGTTTCGAGCAGCGAATTATGTATTATTAGAAGAAGATCTATTTCGAAGGTCTTCAGATGGATTACTTCTTTTATATATAAGTCAATTCGAAGCAATGAAGGTGATGGCTGAGGTGCATGAAGGAATCTTTGGATCCCATCAAGCGGGAGAAAAAAAGAGATGATTGATCAACAGTAACGAATATTATTGGCCATCGATAAGAAACAATTGCATGTCCTATGCAAAAGGATGTCAGGAATGTCAAAAGTATGGACCTATCCAAAGGGTTCCAGCTTTACCATTACATTCGATAATAAAACCTTGGCCGTTTCGAGGATGGGCAATGGATTTGATAGGTCAGATTCATCCACCATCTTCACAACAACATGATTTCATTTTAGTAGCTATAGATTATTTCACAAAATGGGCCGAGGCAATCACTATGAAAAATGTAACTCAGAAAAGCATAATACAGTTCATAAAAGAACATATAGTCCATCGATTTGGACTTCCACAATCAATAACTGTGGATCAAGGAACTGTGTTTAATGGCATTGAAATAAAGGAATTTGCCCAAGAATATGGAATTAAGATTATTAATTCCACACCCTATTATGCTTAAGAAAATGGGCAAACTGAAGCTACTAACAAAATAATCAAAATGACCTTAGCAATGGTTATTGAAGATAACCCTAGGAAATGGCACGAATTGCTTTCAAAAGTTATATGGGCTTATCGAACATCAAAAAGGGATAGTACACAAACTACTCCATTTGAGCTAGTGTATGGTCATGCGGCTGTATTACCTATGGAGGTAACTATTCAGTCACATAGGATAATCCTCCATAATCAGCTGTTTAATGATCAATACTATGAAGCTATGACAATAGAGTCAAATAATCTCGAAGAAACTAGATTACAAGCTCTTACTAATATTCAAGCCCAAAAGAAGAGAATCGAAAGGGCTTTCAATAAAAAGGTAAAAAATAAAAACTTTGCAGAAGGTGAGCTAGTTTGGAAAATAGTATTACCAATGGGATTAAAGGATCCTGAGTATGGTAATGGTCACCAAACTGGGAAGGCCCTTTTCGAATATCAAAAGTATTATCAAAAGGGGCATATCATTTAGAATCTCTTAATGGCGAGTTGCATAAAAGAACAATTAATGGGAGATTCTTAAAGAAATATTACCTAACTATGTAGGAAACAATGAAAGAACATTAATATTTCCATAAAAGTTGATCTTTACAAAAGATGCTTACTTCAAAGTTTATACAAAAGAAGCCTTAAAAAGTTGCCATTCAGCAGCTAAGGCTTTAAATTTAAATTTCGATTGACCTATGTTATCTAATGCAGCCTAGACTTTAATCGAACTATTTTCTTCTTGTCGTAGAAGACTTTCTGTCCCTTGAATCAAGGCTTCTTTCTCCAATTTCAATGCATGCCTTGCAAGGCATACTTGTTGAAGTCTCTCCTCTAATTGACGTTCCTCCTCTTGAAGTTGGTGGTTTTTTTGTTTAAGTTGGAGAGATTTTCCACGGTTAAGAGAAACTGTTACAGACACAGCCTTCATAGACTCGATGTAGGTCTGTTCTGCTCGGATGGTTTCTTGGTAATATTGGGCAAGAGCTAATTTCCCAGAAAGCTCAACAACCATCACGGAGAATTTTTCTTGTTGTTCAGGGTTGAAAACAATTTTAGAAGCAACTGACAGCTGGTTCATGCAAGAAACTAACTCCTGAGACTTCGAAGAAACTAATTCTTTGAAAGGAAAAGCAAGAAGGGTATGAAAGTACTCAAATGCTTATTCGATTAATGAATCGACAGGAGGTTTAGGAGGAGCGTCGGACACACTAGCCATGGAATCAATGAAGATATCCATATGGCTAAGAAGGTCATCAAGAATGTCTTCTGTCTGAAGGTTAGCTGCATTGACCTATATACCACCCACATACAAAAAAGATGTAATTAGCCAGCGAAAAAAGATTTTAACCTTTAATTAAATGGCATATTACTAACCGGAGAAGAAACAGATGCTTGTGGAGGGTCATTTGATTGACCCAAATCTTCTTTGATGACCATTGTAGGCTCTTCGGTTGATTCAGTAAGAACAGATGCCTGTGGGAGGTTAGTCGATTGACACAACTCCTCTTCGATTACCACTGAAGGCTCCTTTGACGGTTCAGTGGAAATTTCAAAAGGAACCTCACTGGTTGTCTAAGGTGCAACAAAAGGCGCTTCCTCTTGCATTGTTGAAGGAGACTCAATGTTTTCCTTGAAATGGGTCTCAATTTCGATGGGGGAAGATGCTGTGGTCTGTTCCATGTTCTCTACTTCAGTAGTAAAAGAAGGGACATAGGTTGGATCACGCGACTGGAATAAAAACAACTTTAGTTAAAGGTTGTTAGTAGAAATAAACTGAAAAGATAACAATTAATAACCTCTTACCTTTGGGTAAAGGACTTTGATCTTCTTGCCTCCTCGTTTGAACACAGAAGCTGAAGCTCTCGAAGGAAGGTATTCTTCATCGAATTCTTTTTCTTGTTCAATTTCTTTTCTTTTTTTCTCCGCTTTTTCTTCTTTTCTTCTCTTCTGCTCTTCTATTTTCTTCCTTAATTTCTCTTCTCTCTTCAATTTTCGAAGTCTGTCATTTTCTTGTAGTTGCGTTTCCACCCTTTCTTGTCTTTCTTTTTCTCTCTTTATTTCTTCTTCCATCTTCTTCAATTTTAGTTCTTCTTTCTTTTTCCTTCTCTCCTCTTCTTCTTTCTTTTTCATCATGATTTCTTTCTCTTTTTCTTCTTGAGCCTTCTTCTGTTCTTCTAAATATTTCTTTCGAATCTTATCCTCGTTCTTTCTGTTCTCTGCCTCCTTTTTTCTATTTTCTTCCTCTTTCTTATTCTCTCTCTCTTTCGAAACAACATGAGCTTGAAAAGCATCTTTCATGAGGCCATCTGTAGAGGTTTTAGAATCGACCTTCTTCTTCTTCGTATATACAAATATCCCTTTGCCTTTGTCCTTCAAACCTGCCTGAGATAATTTCAACCTATCAGCCAGGATTTGATCATCAGAAGAGCTATTTGAGTCTGAACCTGGAATAGGTTGTGCTTGCGTATCAGGAAAACCAGGCGTTGGAATGGCAATAGTAGGACCTTCAGTATCGAAAGCTGTAAAAGGTCAATGATTAGAAAAGAGAAGAAAGAAGAAATAGAAGTTAACAGAGAAAGTCACAATATATTACCTTGTAATGAGGCATCAAGTAGACCTTGTCGATTCTGATATGACAATCAAGCTTGGTAGGAATCTTTTGATGACACAAATATGGTGGGGAGAATGACAGACCACCATGAATCAAAAGTAGGCGTAATTTGGCTCGAAGCTCAGAATTCAGAAAAATTGAAGGCAAGAAGCCTTTGCAAATAGTTGTTCTGGATGCAAGTTGCTACATCTACCCTTCTTATCGAAGCTCTGTTCTCCACAATTTCATGGAATGAGGAATGCATAAAAGGTAGTGGGATTCCTTGAATGAGACCGAACTACCTCGCACACTGACTTGGAGAATAATTTTCAAAACTGCAGTTGCAAAATCTACTAGAAGATATAGAACCTTCAGTCAAAATGTATCAAGGAGTCAATACGCTAGCCCAAAACCTTTCTCGATGAATTACATCAGACTCAGATAAAGGAGAAGATGGATTGTCTTGAAGGAAAGTTAAGCGAGAAGAAGAAAATTGGAATTGATGGAAAGGCTGAAACTCTTCAAGATTTTTTATAGGAGGTGAAGAAAAAAAGATTAAAAAGTAATATTCGAAAGAATATTTGGTAGTATCAGAATACCGAGACAAAAAATATTCAGCATAACTGAGGCAAGGGTCCCCAAGCACGGTGTTGTATCTGAGTTCAAATTGAGGGAAATAAGCATATAACCATGCCTTAAAAAGGCAGAAAGGACCCCCACAACTGTCAAAAATAGCTTTCTCGACAAAGGTGAATAGACCTTTATATAATGTACCTAATACAAAAGGAGCTAAGGCTAGCTTCTTGCGTTGTTCCAAACAAATGGCAATTGGAAGATATTCTCTGGTTACCTTAATACCAGGAATAACAAGAAGGAAACGGCAAAGCCAAAAAAGGTAGAAAAGCACAATCTCTTTAAAAGAGGGAGCAACGGTAGAAGGGATGTTATAAATCTTTAACAGTTCAGAGTACCCCATACCTGAGGCTTTTAAAAATTCCTCTGCGGTAGGGTCAGGAGTTAATAAAGCATTTACTTTTATTCCCATCGATGGAAGGCCAGTTAAGTGAACAACATCCAAAATCATTGGAGAAAGAAATCCAAAAGGCAACAACATTGAGTTGCAGGATATAGACCAAAAATAGGCAGCTGTAGTAATTGCCCATTTGTTCATATCCAAGGCATATGTGGAAAGCATAATGGTCTCTCTGATGCCTAAAGGGTCCCAATGTTTCCCAATATAAATCTCCATACGAGAAACCTAGTTGTGCCAGTCAGCCCTAGGGTTAATCACCGTACGAAGTGGTGTGGGCCCTTCTCATTTTGTCCAATTCAAATACGGACGATGAAGGAGAAAAAGCTCATTTGGAGCTAAAGGATAGCTCGATGAAAATGATTCGTGCATGCTAGGTTCGGAAATGGGACCCATTATGTACGAAGAACTCGAGTTAGGGCTCAGAATCAAAATCCCATGATTGCTGTGTTCATTCATAAAATCTTCTAGCTCCTGTGGAAATCTTCTAGTAACGGGGGTTTCAGATGAAGGTTTAGGGTTTTTCTTAGGGGCCATGGCTATAGAAGTCCAAAAGCTGAGAAAGCTCAGACAATTCAAGTTTAGACGAAGAAAATGCACAGTGACGCTAAGAATTCTATGCGCGCGGAGATTCAAAAGACATCCCTTTTAAGAACCTGCTTTAAATGCCACCGCTTTATTGAGTAAGAGAATGATGAGGCGTTAAGTTAAACTCATTTATTGGGTTAACAAGTTTAAACCCAATTAATGAGGAGGGGCATTTGTTTACACCATATTTTATTTCTATAAATAGCAAGGGATAAAATAAACCTATTAAAGGTTATGAAACTATTAGCCCGTCGAATAAGCCTTATTAGTAATGATAACAAAGGATGAGCTAGCCTACCAAAGGCCATAAAATAATTAACCCGTTGAATAAGGCTCATTGTTAATAGTAACGAGGGATAAGATAACTTATCAAAGGTTATGAAATTGGTAGCCCGTCGAGTAAGCCTTATTGGTAATGATAGCAGGGGTTAAGATAACCTGTCGAAGTGTTTATACTGTATTCCTACAAATAGTAAGGGTTAAATTAGCCTATCGAAGGTTATAGAATTATTAACCCATCGAATAAGTTTCTTAATAGTGAATGCAAGGATTAAATATGCCTGTCGAAGGTTATGAAAATGATAGCCCATCGAATGAAAGAGAATTCATTAAGAGCCTTTTTAGGCTTCAATAACTGATTTCTTTCGAGATTGTTCCATCAAAATTAATTCTTGGATTATGAAGATAATGTTAATCTGAGAATTGATTTAGCGGACTGACTACTTCAAATGGGCAATGCAAATCCACGTGTCACAATAAAAACATAAAACATGCATTTAACTGTCCCATTTACAGGTTATTCTGTGCAGTTGAAGCATGACCACGGAAGTTGAGGAACATGTGCATAGTGATAACTGCCCCACGACCACAGCAGTTAAGGGACGTGTATGAGGATAACTGCTCCACGATCACAGCAGTTAAGGGACGTTTCAAGGCAAATGTGACAAGTGGCAATCCGAAGTTCTGGAACTATGAAAGGCGGTTAAAAGATTGCATGCCACGTATTGCAGTTCAGAGACAGTTATTAGAAGTTGCCGACGGTTATTTAAAAATTGTATAAATATAGTTGATCACAATGAAGAAAAACACAACACACAAACTGGCAAACCGCCTGTATTTTCTTTTCTCTTTTCATAGGAGTAGATTGTAGCTTTTGTAACTGTTCCTCCATAGAAGTTAATAAAATCTCGATTTTATTGCTTTGATTCTATCTTCTGTGGCTTTTTCTGGCGAAGTCCTGAAACAAGGTATAGAACCCACACGCAATCGTTTGATATTTGAAGAAAAATTTCCTTTTGAAAGAGATCGTTTTGTGTTACTTTGGTAAACAATATTTTAATTATAAAATCACACAAATTAGAATACATAAATAACTCTATACAATCTGCCAAAAGTTTTTAAATAGTTCAATAAAAAAATAGCATGAATCCATGCATGGAGAATTCTAAAGTCCAAACAGTTGGTGAAAAAACAAAGTTCACAAAAAAAATTAAACCAGTTAGATGGATCATTTTTAAATTCTGCGGGTTCAACACTAACCCAACCAATTTATTAAATGTGTTATCGAGTCGTGTTATTTTAACTTTGTGTCGAAAAATAACAAATTCTAACTCTCTAATTTTGTGTATGATTCGAGTCGTGTTAACGTATCATGTCAAGAATTCTCACCCCTAATGGCATATCTAGATTTTCTAAAATTATCATATTTCATTCAACTTTTCGAAAATAAACAACAATTTTTAAAAAAAAAATTTAAATTAAGAAACGTCATAATTTCTATCCTTTATCATTTCCAAATAGAAAAGAAAAATTAAAACAATTGTGCTATATGCACAAACACAGATGACCGACCAAATATAGATGTGAGACAAAGACTAGAACTCTTAACCTATGTTTGTCCTAACTTTTTTTAAAGACTTTTTGCTTAAAAACCTTTAAAAAGCCCACCAATTTGGTCTAAGTTGGCTTTTTCACATCTTTTTACATTTATTTTTTTATAAAAAAAAGCCAAAAAATCTAAAAAAAGGTAGTCCAAACACAAGCTTAGTACTAAGAGTTTATGACCATAAACTTTTAGTACAAAGAGTTCTAATTTTTTCTCACATCTGTGTTTAAGCGGTTTTTGGTGGCCTGTCCGCGTATTTTTTTTTCAAATTAAAATTGAGAACAGTTGTAAAAAATGAGATGTCTTAGAAACTTTTTTAAAAAACAATGTGTTACTTTTTTCTCTTTGTTTCCTTTTTCCATAAATCCATCCAAAATACACATAAATTACATTTCACGGTGATTAACCCCTACTACTAACAAGCAAGCATTCGGATTTCATGTGTTTCTCTGAAGCAAAAATAACAAAGCTTAATCCTATGAAATTAATTAAAGGTACACATAAATTGACCTAAACATTTAAATTTATTTATACTATTATAAAGAAAATTCAAACATTTGGTTTTTTTGAAGCCAATCAAACATTTTATTTTTCAAATATACCCCTAAAATAGTTTGAATTTTAAATTTTTTAAATTTATAGAAGTACCCACTCTTTTTCCTTTTTATTGTTTTTTTAATTTCAGGATTTTATTACTTGAATTCTCATAATTTAAAATCAACTCATATTAAAAAATATTTTTATATTTTTTTAATCAAACCAATTAAAAAAATATTCTTTTTACATTTTTAATCAATCTATGTCGTGGAATACGAGAAGTAAAGAATCAAACATCCAAACTCAACACACGAGATTTTTTACCTAGAAAACCCAACTTCGGTAAAAACCACGGGATTTATCCAAATTCAGGTAAATCAAGCACTAACCAATTGATCAAAATAACGTCGTTCCGGTTACCCCTCAAGACCCGAAGACCTGGCACCATGATTGGTAATAGCTCAAAATTTAAGGAATTCGGTAAAAAGGTTTAATGGTGAAGAAAATAATGTTTCAAAAGAAGTTCGGCAAAAAATATGCAAAAAATGTGTGAAGAAGATTGACATACCTTCACTATTTTGGTCATAACTTTTTGTACAAAATAAATTTTGATATGAGGCTAGAACCATTGGAAAGTAGATTTTCGGGGTTTCAATTTAAACATAAGAATGACCCTATTCAGAGTTCAAATAAAGGAGTTATGCTCGTTTAAAGTTGATGCAATAGCGTAGTCACGTTTTTGCAAAATTGCATCCGGACGGAAATGTAGGCGTCTAGACGAGAATTAACCAGAATGATTTGCGTCTAGACGGAACAGGAAGCATCCGGACGGAACGGATAGTCAGAATTTGATTGAAACACTGAAACAAAATGTGTAGATCACCACTATATATACAAAGCTTATAGGAATCATTCAAATCATTCCGTATCTTCAAAAATCATATTGAAGACTCCTCTAGAGATGACTCTAGAGACTCAGAAAGTGACGGGAAGACCAAGACGGAGGCCCAGGAATCAGTTCTTCTTCAACACGTCATGAATTCGAGCCGAAACATGATCGGATGATCTTCTTCTTCCTAGGGGTTGATGAACCCTTAGTCGGTATTTTAGTGTAGTTTAGATTTCTATTTCTTTTCTATTCGTATGCAGTTCATTGTATGATTTTGAAATGTTGGCGTTTTATCAATGGGTTTTTAATTTGATTATCTAGTTTCTGTTTTTACTTTCAGTGATTGTAATAACGAGTTCATGCAACTGTTATATGCTCATATTCTTATTCAAACGCGAGATATCTTATACTCAGATAGGACGGGTTGTGCCGGAATCACTCGGACGATGTGCACTATATCTAAGATAGGATATGCCGGATTTGAATTCGACCTTATTTTCTTGCTAATCCGTGTTAGTCTTGTAATCGTGACTAGATTAAATTAAATCGAAAGAATGAAATAGAATTTGAATAAAACTAAAATATTGGCTATGGTGAATTCAAATCCTTAAAAAATCTTTTCTCATCTAAATCAAATATTTTATTTTTAGTTAAATTTAATTTTAGATTTTCTTTAGATTAAAACAAACAAATCTTTTTATAAAAAAGTCGGATAATATTTTAAGTTGTGAAATTATAATTTTTCCCCATAATCCCTGAGGAATGATATATGTACTTAACCACTATTCGACCAAATAGTAGTTAATTTTAAGAATATTTAATATTTATTTTCGTACGGTACGACAATGAACTGACAAGTAACCAGTTAAGTAAAAAATTTAAACTAAATATAAAAAAATCCATAAAAGACAAAAAAAAAACTCCAAAAATAAAGCCAGAAGGCTTTTTAGTCCAAACATAGGCTTAGCTCCCTAATTGTCTTAATACTATCCACAAAAATGTGCACGTTGTCTTTATACCATAATTCATGAAGTCATAAACTAACAATATAAACATCAATGAAAAAGTTTATGTTATTGATGTTTTCAAATTGTAGAATAAAGACAACATACGCATTTTTGTGGATAGTATTAAGACAATTGGGAGTTAAATTCACCACATAATTAAGTTTGTTGTTGACAACCATCTCATTTAATGAATAGTGGAGACTATATGCAAGTTTTCAACTAATTAAGATTCATTTAATAGGAACCTATTTTTGACTTATTTCGTTTCCATCCTACCCTATAAAGGCTATAATTAGGTTAAGAATAGCCTTGATGATTATTAGCTGACTCGAGAGACCTCAAGTGGATTGGGAAGATGCAGAAAAACTCCTCCTCTTCGTCTTTTCGGCCCTCGCTCATATTGAGACTAATTGTGCTTTTCATGTTTGCTTTGCACTATTTTATGTATTCTTTTGAGATAATATTTGATCTTAAAAAAGAAGTCAATTTTTTCATTGATTGCGGATTGTGTTTCTACGCTTTCATAAAAGTCAAATTTTTGGGATGTTAATGTCCTTCGATGGCTCCGTGACAACACATACATTTACATTATTAAATTATTTGTGGATCGACCATGCGATAAGGCCTCCCATGTGGCACACCCTTGCAATTTGTTTCAACGTAAAATATTTTATAGTCAAATATTTTATTTTTATTTTTTTATTGTTTGATTTGATAAATACAATTAAATTATTTTTTAGTAACATATTTGTGAGACCCTAACTCTTATCTTTTAGGTTATTTATATATTTGATGTGTTTTATTCAGCATATGAATAGCATCGATGCATGGTTTATGCTTTACATTTATAGAACAGCATGTATAAATGTGTTATACGTTTTTCGGGGTTTGGTAGAGGCTTATTTGGATCTTAGAAACCTATTTTTGCCTTGAAAACGTCAAAAAACTCTCTGCACAGCCGTTCGGTCGACTGAGGGGCTCAGTTCAGTCGACTGAACTCAGGGGTTCGGTCGACTGGACAGAATGTTTTTGGCGTGCTTATAAATATTTCTAGGGCTGAGATATTTTGATATTCTCTTTCTTCCAGGCAAAGAAATTCCTTTTCTCTGCCTTCTCTCTACCTTTGAGGACCCGGGGCTTGGTTTTGTGTTCGATCCTTTGTGGATTTTTGCTATCAAGGCCGAGGGCTTTGCATCCATCCGGTCGAATTCTCGTTCTAACGCTGTTCAGTTTTGAGATGTTGAGTTCTTGACTTTCCAAGGTAGGATTCTAGACCCTACTACTGTATAAGGGTGATATATGTTATTACACGGGTTTTCACCAGGTAAAAAATACATCAAATGTGATTTTCATGTGTAACCGTGGTTTTTGGGTAAAAATAGGTTTTTACACCTTTTCTCGATTGTATACATGTTTCGGGTACGTGGTATCCGTAGTTTTCAAAAGGAGATTTGAAAACGAGGTTTTTTGTGAAAATGGTGAAAAATGTTTTTTTGGAGGTTTGGAGCTAACCCGCGGGGTTGAGTCTCAACTCTTAAATATTTTGTTGAAAATGGTTTTAGATCTCCATTTTGATGGATTGGATCTCTTTTATACATGTGTTATATAAACTGTTTTGTGGGTTTTCGTAGTTGAGCTACGATGGGTTTTTTAATGTTTCCATAGATGTACCGTGACAGTGTGCGATTTTGAGTTGAGCTTCTATTGCTCCTTAGTGGAAGTCCAAAAACGTGCGCATAGTGGGTTCGCTACGGTCCCTCGGGTTAATTCCTGTAAACGTGGTTTGGTTATGTTTCGTCCATCGGTCATGGAAATCCGTAAAGAAGTAGGCTACCTCCGCGAATGGCGTTGTTGTTGTAACTCCATATAGAACTTGTCATTACCTAGCAGGCCTTAAGTGGTTCAGGACTAGGGTAATGGACAGAAATCTATAGTTGTTACCTTTGTTTGTACGGCAGAGTCGGTATATAGGATTTCATTTACATCTTTTCTCCTCGGCTGTGTGACCCGAGTGGAGCATTCTGTTTATTTACAGCTTTTTCCTAAATGTGGCATGATATCTGTTGGGATGATATGCATAGTTTGAAGGATGAAAAACGTGGGGTTTTATGACATAAACCCTTTTTGAGACTTGTGGTAGTCTGATGTAAACTTATGATTTTGGAAGGAAAACCTTTTTGGCTCCTGTGGTTGAGCCCGTGTGTGTGTAATTGCATAGCCTGCTTTGCAGTTTTATTGTCTACATTCTATTGGGCTTCGGCTCACGGTGTGGGATTTTGCTATAAAACCTTTTCAGGTGAGCATGAGGAGTTGACCTAGTTGTAGAGGTGATGGAAGACTTGCTATAGTTTTTCCTATTTTTATACATGTACTTTTACTTGTAACGGTAGAGATGGCTGGTTTTGTACGCCTTTAGGCGATATGCTTATTCATGTATGAGATGCATGTTTTCAGTTTATGAGAGTTGAACTGTGGAAATTTTTATCCAAATGATGTATAATTTTGAGTTGAGAGCTTTTCAACTGCAAATCTTATTTTCTCAAACTGTCTTTTGAGTGGGCTTTCGCGTGACCCTGATGTTGGAGCGTGACAATATCTTACTTCGTATGACCAAAATTCATTTACAGAAAAAATGGCGTAAGTCATTCTACGATGGTGATCCTAGTAGTGGTGATAATAGTAGCGATGGTGATGATAGCGACAAAAGGGCGGTAGTAGTGTCGGCAGCGACTTCTATTTTTTTTTCTACAAACTATTTTTTTAGGTATCACCCAAACACCAAAACATAAAAATAACAAAAATATTTTTTTCAAATAATTTTAGGTGAACTAATTTTTATTTAATATTTTATGTCGAAACAAACGAAACCTTAATATTAAAACAAAGTGCAAGATATATTTTTTATGTCTTTACAAGTGTGATAATAGTGAAAACTATGAGTACTCTCGAAATATTATGTAGCATTGTTTACGTAGTTTTTATTTAATAATGTATTAATAAAAAAATTCACATGGAATAGTATTAATCCAATTTTATTAGATAGATGGATGACATGTGTATTAAACATTTATATTTATCTATCGAAAATTGCACGTGATGTTATGAGAATGTTTGATAATATCTTTCTTAAGACCTCCATTTAATGGAAATGAAAAGGAAAAAATAACTATTTTATCTTCTTATATGCGTGTTTAGTTGTCACAAAAAAAATATAAGTTTTAGAATATCATTTTTCTTATAGAAAATACATTTTTATACAAGAAAATTATTCATGAGAAAAGTGGAGTGAAGAAAAAGAAAAATATAATCAAATTAATCTTCGTTACCTGTTTAGTTTAAAAATTGTTAGAAAATTTAGTTTTTAATTTTTTGAGATGCATAATTTTATATTTGTTATAAAATTTATTTTATAAAAAAATATTTCATGCTAGAAAAGTATTACTCTGAAACTCACATTTTCTTATGAAAACTAAAAATGCATTTGAAAAAATTAAATAATTATTTTTTTTCTTTTTTTTTACTCTCCCAAAAAATGAACGAAGGCTAAAAGTCTACTCTAGCAAGACAAGGAATCAGTCGTTTTAATAGCTTGTAACTAGGGGAGGATAACCAGACCATGATTTGGAATCTTGGATTGAGAAAAGTAAGAGAAAAGAAAAGGTAAAACCCTTTTTCATTAATTACCAAAAGAAAACCCTTTTTTCATAAGTTTTCTAAAAAATCCAACTTTTTATAAATTTTTGTTTGAATTTTGTATTCTTTTAATTCTATGATAGAAAATAATATATGATGGCATATAGGTAGTGAAGGCGGACAAATTTATGGGCTTAAAGCCTAACCCAAAGTAAATAGGATCAATGTTGCACTTAAGAGACCGACCCACTATTTGTTCAGCTCATGACGACTTCGGGTCACTCCAAAAAGAGGCAGTCCACAATACATAAAGCCCACATCGGCCCTAAAGAGAATGATAACTCAAAAAGATCCCATTCCTAATACAAGCTATGTGGGAATGTGGAATCTAACATCCTGAAGCGATAAGAATTGCTTCAAGATAAGACAAAATCTCTAAAAAGATAAGAGGCAGAGTCCTAAGAGAACTCATCCTCCCTGGTTTCAACCCCTATATAAAGGCAAGCACTCCATACCCCCATGTATGCAATTCCAACCTAGTTCTTGATTAGAAACATCTTAGAGAGAAATCTAACTTAACGTCAAAGTGATTTCCGGTCAAACCAAGCCAGAAAGCATTAACGGTGTTCTTTGTCTTGCAGGAGTTCGGCAACAGCACCAGTAGCATTTAGAGAGTTTGGCAACTGGGAATTCGGCTCATACTCTGTTCGGGATCAACGTATTTGGAACAATCTAATTGGTTCTGATTGTATCATCCAATTTACAACGCACACAATTTGGTGCCGTCTATGGGAAAGGACGATCTCAAACCAACAAAATCATTGTAGATACCCTAATTTGACCCCACCTAATCTTAGGTGAATCTGATGATGAAAATGATTAGAATGGTGGCTCAATTCGATCCTCGAAAAATGATCAAAGCACGATATTTGAACCCAATCATCAAAACCTTCAAACCAATAAAATTATTTTGAACCATCAACTCAAAAGTGGCAACCGCCAATAGAATCTTTCAGAAACTTCTGTTCATTGTGGCGACCGCCAACTCTATTGTGACGACCGTCAATAGAACTTTGTGAAAACCCTAGCAAAAAGTGTCGACCACCACCTCCAGCATGGCGACCGCCAACTCACATTCTGGCGACTACCATAAGAATCTCTTGGAAGCTTTTCAAAAGTGGCGACCGCCAACTCCTAACATGGCGACCGCCAACTTCAAAAACCCTGACATATCCCAAAATGTGTCAGTATCTCATTGGTTGAAGAAATCTACAAATACCGTACCCCTTGGTACATTTTCAAAATAGAATTTTAGAGAGAAGTTTAGTGAGAGAAGATCTACCGAGTCGCCGAAAAATTTCGAGCCTTGACGCCGAAGCCTTGCCGAAGTACCAGGAGCCGAACCTTTAACACCCTATCTTAGATCTTGAGGATTGGATCGTTGACACTATTCTCCGACTTGAGGATTCCTTAGCAATCCAGGTATCTTATTTGGATTCCCGATTCTTTTAACTCTATTTCCTCTCTTTTAGAGTGATCGGATTAAATTTAAATTCAATTCGCGTATTTCTTTTGTTTATATAGTTAACCTCGTTTATTATTTAATTTGCTTCATATAATTCAGTCAGTTTAATTAATTTCTTAGTTTACACATCCACTCTAAAGCACACTGCTACTTTTCATTATTCCATCAATTTAGTGCTAACAAATTTGGTAATTCCAACTTGTTAATGTTGTTAATTGTTATAATAATGCGCTTATATTTATGTAAATATAGTTGCCAACACTACATTTACATTTGAGTTAAATAGTTGTAATTAATTTCTTTTATTTATATTAGTTCAATTTCATTTACTAGTTGTGGCGTTGGGATTTAGGAATTTTTTAAAAAATGATAAAAAATAAGGGATTTCAAAGATGTTTAGAAAATATTTTAACACCTTGAAAGCCAAATTTTAAAAATTCATTTTTGTTGAAAATAGAGTCGCCACTTAGTTTTTAAGAAAAACTAAAAAAAATAAAAATGGCTACTGATCTTGAAAATGTTAACCAGAGAAAAAGGGTTCGGCGGCTAAGGTACGAATCGGGAAATGTGTTAGGCACCCCGTTCGCCCAACCATAAGGTTGACCTCTACTAATCATCATTGGTTCTTTAATAGAATTTCTCAAATGCATGCAAATAAAAAAAATAGAGACAAAAAGAGAACATTCAAAATTAAATATAAAAAATACATAATATATGTACATAGCACTCCAAATTAAGACAAATAGATGAATGAATTCCTAAATTCTACGGCATGCAATTTCTACCTAAAGGATACATGAAACACACCCGCATGCAATATTATTGAAACAACCTAAACTAGCATGATTCAAATAAAAGAACAAAAATATGCTAGAAATTGTTAAAATTACCTAAACATGAATTGTTAACAAGAAATAAACTAAACTATCTTAAACATGATTTCAAAATAACAAAAAACATGCATATTAAAATATACATTTAGAGAAGCATTGATATGGTGAATATTTAATACTAAATGTAAAGAAAACTTACTAAGAAAAATAATGGTTTCATAATAAAGAGAATTTAAAGGTTTGAAGAAAAAAATAAGAAAATGTTCATAAAGAACATCATTCTAAAATAAAAAATTAAGAAAATGTTATTAAACGAATGAAAAAATGAGAAATCTAACTATTTGCATTTTGAAAGAGATAAAAGAAAATAAAGAAAAAGGAAAGCAAATGGGGAAGAAAATTACATTTAAAGAATGAGAATTAAATTAAAGACCTTTTTATGATTTTTGGGTTTAATGAAGAAAAGTAAGTATTATAAAAAAGAAAATAAAGCTATAAGAAGAAAAAAAAATTGGAGTTTAAAAAGTAAAAACAAATACTAACATTAAAAGAAAATGAGTACTAAACTAATATTATAAGAATAGAAAAGAAAATGAAAATGGTGCATTGAAAAAAAATTAAAGCTAATATTGCAAGAAAAGAAACTTTAAATACTAAAAAAAAATATTGAACTAATACTTAAAAGAAAGGGACATCAAATTAAGATTACTACAAAAGAAAAAGAAATAAATGCTAGTTAAAAAAATTAAACTAATGCTAGAAAGATAAAAGAAATTAAAAATAATTACTTAACTTAAATGTGAAATGTAGTATTAATAACTACATTCAAATAAATGTAAGTGTATTATTATAACAATTAACAATATTATTAAGTTGTAATTGTCAAAATATGTTAGCACTAATTAATGATTTAATGAATGAAAGAAAATACCAAATGTGTTAAGTGTGAATGCGAATGAGTCAATGACTAAATAATGAACAAATTACATAAGAAAATTACATGAGGCAATTTACATAATAAACAAAGTAAATTATATAAACAAAAGAGACGTGCAAATTAAAATTGAAAGTTAACCTGATCAGTCCAAAAGAGAGAGGATGAAGTTAGAAGAATCGGGGATCCAAACGAGTTACCTAGATTAGCGGGGAATCCTCAAATCGGGAATGTACTTCGATGAGCTAACCATCGAGTGGTGATCCAAGCAAGGCTTTAATATAGGCATCGGAGGTTCGGATCTCGATATTTTGGCAGGGATTCGGCGTCGCGGCTCAGAAGTGCTTGGCGACTCGGCAGAGCTTCACTCTCAAAACCTCTCACTCAAATTCTGTCTTTTGAAAACATACCAGAGGTACGGTATTTATAGAGTTCATCAACCAATGAGATGCTACCACGTTTTGGGACACATCAGGTTATTTGGAGTTGGCGGTTGCCACGTTGAAAGAAGATTTCAAAGGGTTCTATTAGCGGTTGCCATAATGTAAGTTAGCGGTCACCAGGTTTAAGGCGGCAGTCGCCACTTTTGGCTAGGGTTTTCAAAAGGTTCTATCGACAGTCGCCACAATGAATATAGAGGTCGCCTTACTTGGACAGCAAGTTTTGATGGTTCGACAAAATTTCTTTGGTTTGAAGGTTTCGGATTCAAATACTGAGTTTGGATCACTTCCTAAGGCACTATTCCACCTGTTTTTATTATTGGATTCACCTAAGATTATGCGGGATCAAATTGGGAAGTCTACTGTTGCCCCTTTTTGATATAACTTACATAGCAATGCGTGAAGCAAGTTATATCAAAAATCCAAAGACAACAACTGTTGGAACACGGAAGAAAAATTAAGAACCGGTGCCGTGACCGTAAAAAACGGCGCGTGCGTTTTTCATGAAAAATGATAACATTAA
>JAULJZ010150480.1:0-10019 GCA_032270985.1 Heliamphora pulchella | reverse complement strand
AAGTTCCCTCGGCTGCGCCGAGTGTTGATCGCTCTGTGACACGATCAACTAGTTTATTCATAGGATGTAAACGATTATACGGTAATATAATTTTTTATTTTTTATTTTTTTTAAAAATATTTAATTTATTAGTAATTATTGATTCGAGGTGGATTTTAATACTGTTAAACCCTCAAAGGAATAAAACTTTGCGTGGTATAAATAATGTATTAATTATTTTTTTTCTCTATATATTTAATTTATTAAATATATAAATATATGCAGAATAAAAATTGACATTTATTCTGGCCAATCCAATGCTGTTGGGAGGGAATGATACAATAGTTCAATTGATGAGGGGATAACAGAACCCTTCTCCCAACTTCATATACGGCAATATAATTTTTTATTTTTATTTTTTGTAAAAATATTTAATTTATTAGTAAATATTGATTCAAGTGGGAATTTGAATATTTGATTGAGTCTCAGTATACCCAGTCAAAGAAAATAGACAAAGCAAAATGTTTGCTATCTTTAAAAGGGTTGATTCACTATTATTAATAAAAACTTTTATCAAACTTTATTAAATGTAAACTGTTAAGAATGAAATGTGCAAATAAAAATTTTGAACATCTCATTTGCTTACAACATTACCCTTTTCATCGCTAATTACCTCTTGCATTATATAATGTTGTAGATAATTTACCCTTTAAATATTTACCGTGTAAAAAGAAAATTCTAGGGGCACAAAAAGACTATATTGTTAATGAGAAATATCGTAAAAAAATAAGGTGTCCCGGGAGTATTTTTTGTATTGTTTTATGTAACGATGATATGTCATATTACAACGATACCGCTTTTGTCTTATTGATGTGTGGACAGATTACAAAGACACGTTGTTATGCAACGTGGGAAGTATTCAGAAGGGTGCTCTGTACTTGGTGACTGCTACTGTTAGTTCCAATGAGTGTAAATACACCTTAAGATATCAGGTGTATTTTAAAACTGCTTAGTTTATTTATATCAGGGGGTAAATTAATGCATCTTTTGTTTTATGTAATGTTCAGATTAAGGGAGGTTAACGATATAAAAATCGGTGTTGAGGAAGGAGCTTGAACTAGTGATTTCACTTTAATGAAACTCTGCGATGCATAAATAAAGTTATTACTTATTTGAAAATTTTATTTTATTTTGTAATTATTTAATTTGATTTTAAATATCTATTTAAGGTAAATTTGAATCACTGTTAAACTCTCCGAGGGATGAAACTCTACGCGCTGCGCGTAGCTTCCCTCGGCAACGCCGAGTGTTGATTGCTCTGTGACACGATCAACTAGTTTATTCATAGGATGTAAACGATTATACGGCAATATAATTTTTTATTTTTTTCTTTTTTTAAAAATATTTAATTTATTAGTAATTATTGATTCAAGGTGGATTTGAATACTGTTAAACCCTTCGGAGAATAAAACTCTGCGAGGCATAAATAATATGTTAATTATTTTTTTCTCTATATATTTAATTTATTAAATATATGAACATATGCAGAATAAAAATTGACATTTATTCCGGCCAATCCATTGCTGTTGGGAGGGAAGGTCTTCCCACGACTATTATAAATATGACCAGACCTCCACATTTTTTCAGAGTGCAAGGAAAATCACTCTTCCTAACCTAACCTTAGTGCAATTTAATTGCAAAATTTGTACTAGACTACATTTGGTCCCTATTCCAACCATACAACCCTACCTACATAAGAGTTGCTACAAAACTCCACCAAGACGATGAGCCTCATCTCCACATACTTCTGCAAACAGAGAAGAGGTTCAACATCACTACTCATACACACTGCGATATCCAAGACCCACATGTGGTGGGTCTCACTTTGCATCTAAACATTCAAGTACCACATTCAGAAGCTCACATAGCCGACTACATCAGAAAGGGAGGAAACTTCATTGACAAAAGAGTCCTCAAGGCATCCATACGCAGTCTAAAAAATTAATAGGGACACTATCTGGACTAACATCTTGGCTGAATCTAATTCAAAATTTGACTTCTTATTTAGAGTAAAATCTCAACAGCCATTTATATATGCACACAACTACGAAACTTGGAGTACACAGCCAATCAAGAATGGCAAGAGCCACCGGAGGGCTACATACCAAAATATACATGTTTCCATAATATCCCATAGAGCATTAGGGGCTGGACTGACAACAATGTCCTATGTGTAAGTTAAAACTTGCTCCACTTATACTTCAACGATCCATAACATATACAAGACGTTCATTATATGCACTAGGAAACTATTGAGCATATTCAAAATAGAATATTTTTAGAAACTGCAGATCTTGACGCGTTAACAATTTCAGGAGCCAGAGATGAAGCCGGACCGCCCCCTAAGCTTAATTCTTGAAGGACCGTCTAAATTCAGGAAGACTTCATGGGCAAGGGAAATCACTCTTCCTAAATCTGCTGACATAAATAAACTAAATAGTTTTAAAATACACCTGACATCTTAAGGTGTATTTACACTCTTTAGAACTAACAGTAGCAGCCACCAAGTACAGAGCACCCTTATGAATACTTCCCACGTTGCCTAACAAAGTGTCTTTTTAATCTGTCCACATATCAATAGGACAAAAGCGGTCCACAACTTCTAGTACTTGTCCCACAAGTAATATTATATTATTTTGTCCCTCGCGAGCCATTAGGCTCGCGGTAGGTCCCACCTCCACGTGGATGACGTCATAAAGTATGTGGGCCGTACATTGAACATGATATGTTGTCAGGTATCATATCCCACTTGTTTGTATTATAGTACAACTTGCATCGACATAATTATTAAACAAATAGTAAAAAGTACACTACAGTGTTAAGCGGAACAAGTTTCGCCCATTTTAAAATTTAAATTTCAAATTTGAAGCTTCCTGAGTACGCTATCCTTGTTGTTATAAAACGTTGTTTTGCCATTTTCACTTTTAGAAGGAGAACATGCTCGTGAAGTTGGGCAGCTATCTTGGTGATTTTATTTTATGGTATATTGCCTTTGCACTCTTCTTTTCTCTGTTACTGCTGTTGATTACATTAGCATACAATGTTGTACTGCTTAGAAGATTATCCCGTGAATTACGGTCAGTTTATTCAAGTGTGTGTAGATCGTTACTTGACATGGCAAGTAGGACAGTGGGAAGAGAACCGGCGGTTAGTTCTGGCGAAATTTGTTCCAGCGTGCGAGGAAGAGAGGGAGTTAATATCAAAGCTAAGGTCGCTGAACAGAAGAATTAGTAGATGTAAGAGGAATTCCAGATCTTTTAGAATATCCTCTTTGGTGTGTTTCATTAAAAATGGACGCAGCAACAAGCAGTCCATATCATATCCCATTTGCTTATAGGAGAACGATGAATCTCAGAGATAGTGGATTTAAGCGTAATTACCGTGGATGGGCTACTTACTGTCCTTACCCTTTTCGCAAACGTTATGTGCAGAATATTCCTTGATATATTAAAATGACTAAGAGTAGTGCCAAGAAACTACAAGTATATGATGAACAGATGAATGATATAATGTTTACCAATAACGGTGTGTCGAGGTTGCTTAATGAAATTGATTTGGAAAATAAGAGGTCTGATCGCCAATCAAATAAAATTGTTGTGAATAGGGTAAAATTAATTGGGAATGTATCTCTGGGGGCTGAGGCTAAGAAACTTGACCAAGTACAGCACATTCTATTGTTCATTGTAAGTGACAACTCCCCATCTGATTTTGTTCCGACGCTGGACAAGATATTTATTGGTGTTGGTGAGGGTAATCTAGAGACCTGGATAGTGGACCCAGAACAGTCCGATAGATTCCGAATACTGAAGAAGTTAAGGTATAAGCTTATCGATGGAAAGGACAGAGACTTTATGGAACAAGTACTAGAAGTTGTGGACAGCTTTTGTCCTATTGATGTGTGGACAAATTGCAAAGACACGTTGTTAGGCAATGTGGGAAGTATTCATAAGGGTGCTCTGTACTTGGTGGCTGCTACTGTTAGTTTCAAATAGTGTAAATACACCTTAAGATGTCAGGTGTATTTTAAAACTGTTTAGTTTATTTATGTCAGGGGAAAAATTAATGCCTCTTTTGTTGTATGTAATGTTCAGGTTAATGGACGTGGACGATATAAAAATCGGTGTTGTGGAAGGTGTTTCAACCAATGATTTCACTTCAATAGAACTTGCATTGCCTAATTTGTTTTATCAATTGAGATTGAAATACGGTCACAAGAGTACTTATGTGCTCCCAACGCCAGTGGGTTGGTCAGAGTAAATGTGTATGATCGGAGGTTAGATGGCAATGACAGTCTGCAAACTTATTTTGTATTTCTGGTAGATTGTCAGTGTGAGTTAATTTATTATGGTAATGAATATTGTTCTATTAATGATGAACAGGTCCCATGGGTGGTCAAGTATCGCCTGTAAGAATCTAATATCAAAAGGGGTATTACATATTGTAAAATGAAGGGTTATCTGAAGTATTCTACTAGTGAGATGCAGGAAGATGCTGTAATGAGACCGCCGTCTATCAATGTGATGTCCAAAAAATACAATAGAGAACATGTAGATGTTTGACACTATGCGCCTAGTAGTGCCCAACCAATTCTCTCTCGGTCCATGTCTTTGTGTTTACTGGAAAGAAGGTCCAATCTGTTGATTGGAGGTTTTAGAGAATGTGGATCAATCATTGACGATCGCAGAGCTCGTCGTAGCGTGTCGGAGATTGATATACGCAGAGTAGGAGTTGGTATAATAGAGTTAGATCCTGGACTGTCCGTTTCTGAAGTTGGAGTCAGGAAAGATGAAGTGAAGAGAGGTGGTTCTGTTATCATGGAACCTCTAGAACTTTTTAATTTATTAAGAAATGTAATTATGAGTGTTAAGAATAGTGATGAGAGTCAAGAAGTAATAACCGATGAAAAGGGTAATGTTGTAAGCAAATGAGGTGTTCAGAATTTTCATTTGCACATTTTAATCTTAACAGTTTACATTTAATAAAGTTTGATAGAAGTGTTTATTAATAATAGTGAATCAACCATGTTAAAGATAGCAAACATTTTGCTTTGTCTATTTTCTTTGACTGGATATACTGAGGTCCAATCAAATATTCAAATCACAAAATATGAAGTTGGGAGAAGGGGTTCTGTTATTCCCTCATCAATTGAAGTATTGTATCGTTCCCTCCCAACGGCAATGGATTGGCCAGAATAAATGTCAATATTTATTCTGCATATGTTCATATATTTAATAAATTAAATATATAGAGAAAAAAAATAATTAACATGGGAGTTGGTATAAGACCTCAGAAGGAGCTGGTATAATAGAGTTAGATCCTGTACCGTCCGTTTCTGAAGTTAGAGTCAGGAAAGATGAAGTGGAGAGAAGGGGTTCTGTTATCATGGACCCTCAAGAACTTTCTAATACATTAAGAAATGTAATTATGAGTGTTAAGAATAGTGGTGATAGTCAAGATGTAATTACCGATGAAAAGGGTAATGTTGTAAGCAAATGAGATGTTCAGAATTTTTATTTGTACATTTTATTCTTAACAGTTTACATTTAATAAAGTTTTGTAGAAGTTTTTATTAATAATAGTGAATCAACTCTGTTAAAGATAGCAAATCTTTTGCTTTGTCTATTTTCTTTGTCTATTTTCTTTGACTAGGTATGATATCCGACAACATATCATGTTCAACGTACGACCCACCACTTTATGACGTCACCCACGTGGAGGTGGGACCTACCGCGAGCCTAACGGCTTGCAAGGGGCAAAACAAGTAATATTATATTGTTTTGCCTCTAAAGACAACTGTACCATTTCAGGGCTTTTTATGAGTATCTATTCTCTCTTCTCATTTTTATCACTTATAGTGTATACGGTAAAGCTTGAAAATCATTATAGTGAGCTGGCGGGGTATTTGAATTTCAAAACAATATAATATTAAATTAGGATTTACTATTGATGTTCATGGATTCCCGGGAGAACATGTGATTTTACTATTCCTCAAGTTTAAATTTCTCTTTCAAGATTCCCACTTCCTCCCACCTTTTACATTTATTTTATTTTATTTTATAATTATTTAATTTATTATTAAATTATCTCTTATCAAGGGGGATGTGAACCCTATTAAATCTTCCGGGGATAAAACTCTGCGAGGCATAAATAAAGTTATTACTTATTTTAAAATTTTATTTTATTTTGTAATTATTTAATTTGATATTAAATATCTATTTAGGGTAAATTTGAATCATTGTTAAACCCTCAGGGGAATGAAACTCTACCCGCTGCGCGTAAGTTCCCTCGGCTACGCCGAGTGTTGATCGCTCTGCAACACGATTAACTAGTTTATTCATAGGATGTAAACGATTATACGGCAATATAATTTTTTATTATTTTTTTTAAAAAATATTTAATTTATTAGTAATTATTAATTCAAGGTGGATTTGAATAGTGTTAAATCCTCCGAGGGATGAAACTCTGCGAGGTATAAATAATATGTTAATTATTTTTTTCTCTATATATTTAATTTATTTAATATATATACATATGCAGAATAAAAATTGACATTTATTCTGGCCAATCAATTGCTTTTGGGAGGAAATGATACAATACTTCAATTGATGAGGGAATAACAGAACCCCTTCTCCCAACTTCGTATACGGCAATATAATTTTTTATTTTTTCTTTTTGTAAAAATATTTAATTTATTAGTAAATATTGATTTAAGAGGGAATTTGAATCTTTGATTGGACCTCAATATACCCAGTAAAAGAAAATAGACAAAGCAAAAGGTTTGCTATCTTTAACAGGGTTGATTCACTATTATTAATAAAAACTTCTATCAAACTTTATTAAATGTAAACTGTTAAGAATGAAATGTGCAAATGAAAATTCTGAACATCTAATTTTTTTTACAATATTACCCTTTTCATCGGTAATTACCTCTTGACTCTCATCACTATTCTTAACACTCATAATTACATTTCTTAATATATTAGAAAGTTGTTGAGGGTCCATAATAACAGAACCCCTTCTTTCCACTTCATCTTTCCTGACTCTAACTTCAGAAACGGACGGTCCATGATCTAACTCTATTATACCAACTTCTCCTCTGCGTATATCAATTTCCGACACGCTGGGATGAGCTCTGCGATCGTCAATGACTGATCCACATTCTCCAAATTCTCTAATCATTAGATTGGACCTTCTTTCCGGTAAACACAAAGACATGACACACACATACTCAAAATTGGCTCCGTTTGGGAGGATATGTTTTATGGCTTATTTGGTTTATAAGTTAAAAAATAAGCAACGTCATTTAGGTAATCAAATAGACTAAAAATAAAAAAAATAAATAAATAAGTAAATAAGTCAAATAAATTCGTTTGGATAACTAAATAAGTCAAAATAAATTGGTTTATAAGTCAAACGATGTAACTTATAAGTCAAATTAGTAAATAAAGCAACAGTCATCCAAACGACCGACTTATTTGTGTTTTAACTTATTTACTAGTAAATTAATAAGCTATTCACCCAAACAAAACTATTGTTGAGTTATCACGTCAACACCTTTGCATATATATGCATAAGGCCAAACCCTTACACTTGTAACACTTCCCCTAACTATGGGCCCTTCTATTGAATTCAGTCCTCTTTTCCTGGTAAAAAAAAAAAAGATATATGAGATTTTTGCATGATCAGAGAGAAAGTGTGAAGAAGGAGAGAAGAAGGAAAAAATAGAAATGTAATAAATTAAAAAATTGAATAATGCCACTATATTAGTCACATCATTAATAACTAATAGATCTAATTAGCTGGCATTGTAATTTTGTGTTTCATAAATTGATTTTTTGAAAATATAGATTAAGATTTTAATATTAAAGAACTAACAACATCTTATAATAATATATAATTAGCATTTCAACCCGTGCTATGTTTATAATAAAATAAATATATTTTAATAATATATTAAAATATTTAAAGTTTAGTTGAATTAATAAAAAGTAAGATAATAGAAATTATACATGTGAAAAAAACATTGAGCTAAAGTTATTTCATATTTATTTGGATAAACAATTAAAAAATTATTAAATTTATGCATAACAATATTGATTAAGAAATCATAAAATATTTTAGTTTTGAATTAATTTCACTTTTTTTTTCTTTTAAATGAAAATAATATAATGTTCGTGTATAATTCAGGTTGTTTATTCTACATTTTATTTATAAATTTTAGTAAATGTAAACTAATAACATAATTATTATATTAGAAAAATGATAAAAAGTAAGTTTAGATTGTATATATCTTAATATTTTTTTATTTTTATAATTAATATTCAATTAGATTTTAAAAAAATCACTTTATTGTTCCTAACTGTTTATATAATTATTTTATTTTATTCTTAACTTGATTTTATTTTTAACTTCTTAGATTGTTAAATTAATTTATATGATGGCTAATACACCAAAAATTAACATAGTTTAATTCTAAACAAGTTATTCTCACTAACTAATTATAATAATTTATTAAAGATTTACATAATTCCCTTATTTGATAACATATTTATTACTAATACCAATAATATATAATAGTTATAATCAAATATATAGAAAAAATTTGAACAAAAAAACTAAAAAAATATTTTTTTTTTACCCAATCAACCAATTTAAAAAACTTGCTTAAAAACTAACCTACCAAACAACGTACAAAGAATTCATTTTAATTTTTTGACTAAAAACATAAAAATAAAAAATAAAAATTTTAGGGATAATTACACTTACCTTCACTGAAATTTAAGCTTATTACAGGAACCTCCCTTGTGGTATTTGAAATTATATTATCCTCCTTTCTACTTTACTTTTGTATTTCACTTTAATTTTTCTGTTAGTTGACTGTTAGTTGACTGAACAAAAATTAATTTTACTATTAAATTTTTTTTCTTCCCATTTTACTCTTACTTTTCCAGAAGAATTGATTCACATTTTCTCTCTCTCTCTCACACACATACACACACACACACCCCCATGAGAGAGACTGCCACCCACAAGACACACATAAGCAAACCCACCGCCACCCACACACACACAAGTAAACCCATCGCTACCCACCCACCACGACCGGCTATCGTCGAGACCGCCAGTCTCTGCTTACCGTATCTCTCTCTTCCTCCATCTCTCTCTATTCCTCCGGCTCTCTCTAATCTCTTCCCTTTTATAAATATTGATATACATATATATATATAACATATTCATCTCAAAATCACATAGCAATACCGTTATAACTTACAGTCTCCAGTGTTTACTACCCTTTTGACACCCTAACGCCACTAATGAACGGCTCCGATCGTTAGTACACTGTTTCGGCAAGCTAAATCAAAGAATTATCGTTTAATAAATTTTATTAAAAACTATTTTATAACTTATTTTTAACTTGTCAAAAACATGATCCGATTAGTTGAGTGTGTACCTCTTGCTGATTAGATCAACCTATTTTTTTATTTTGATCAATTTCAATGGTAAGTTATTTAATTTCTAAACAGAAGTAAAGAAAAAAAAGAAAAAAATAAATAAACGTTCTGATTCAGCTGGGTTTGCTCACGCGCGCGCGCGCTCGCACACACACACACACATATATATATATATATTACAGAGAGCAGAGGGAGAGGGAGAGGGAGAGGGAGAGAGACGGACGCCGCACGCCACTATCGACCCCAACACCGCACGCCACCGTCGACCCCCACGCCACACGCCACTGCACGCCACTGCACGCCACCGCCGTCTCTCTTTCTCTCTCTGCTTTCTCACATTCTCTCTCTAATTTTACTGTAAAGAACAAACCCCACATCCCACATGGACCTCCTCGACGGGGAGGGTGGCGGGTTTGGAGGTGGTTTATGTGGTGATTAGGGGTGGGGTGGCGGTTGATGTTGGTGTGGTAGTAGATGTTGGTTGGTAGTTGGTGGTGAAGGGAAGAGAGCGAGAGAGAGAACCGAGAG
>JAULJZ010150479.1:0-10019 GCA_032270985.1 Heliamphora pulchella | reverse complement strand
AATGCATATGCATGCAGAAATGTAAATGAGAAATTTTATTAGGAACCAATGATGCTTTTGAGTCTAGCCCTCTTATTAGATTTTGAAAATCAGTCCCCAGCAGAGTCTCCAGAAAATACTGTGGCGTTGGGATTTTAGGGATTAAAAATGAGGAAAGTCAAAGATGTTTTGAAAAATATTTTAAACACCTTGGAAACTAAATTTTGAAAACCCCTCTTGTTGAAAATAGAGCCGCCACTTAGTTTTTGAGAAAAACTAAGAAAAATAAAATTGGGTACTAATCTTGAAAACGTTAACCAGAGAAAAAAGGGTTCGGGGGCTAAGGTACGAATCGGGGAAAGTGTTAGGCACCCCGTTCGCCGAACCGTAAGGTTGGCCTCTACTAATCAACATTGGTTATTTAATAAAATTTCTCAAATGCATACATATAAAGAAAATAGAGGCAAAGAGAGAACATCCAAAATTAAGTATAGAAAATACATAAAATATGTACACAACACTCCAAAACAAATAAGTGTCAAAAGAAAAAAAAAATCCTGAATCCTACGGCATGCAATTTCTATCTAAAGGATACATGGAACACTCCCACATGCGATATTCACAAAAATAGGCTAACTATCATGATTTAAATAAAAGAGAAAAAGCATGGTAGAAATTGTTAAAATTACCTAAATATGAATTTGCTACAAAGATAAGCTAAACTATTTTAAATACAAAATATTTTAAGAAAAGTAACCAAAATATGCACATTATCAAAATAAACTAGATTGGTATTAACATGAAAAAAGAATGCTAAATATAAAATAAAAGATATACAAAAGAGAAAATTTTATATTAAAAGTAAGCTTAATTAATAAAGAAACTTAAAAGAAGAATTTTATAATAAAAGAGAATTTAAGGAATTGAAGGAAAAGAAAAAGGTCAGAAAAGAAAAACTATACTAAAATGAAAAGGTTAAAAAATGTTTATTTAAACTATTAAAAGAAAACCTAAATATTCATATTTTATATTTAAAACAAAAGAAAAAAAAAAAGCAAAAGAAAAGAGAATTACATTTCAAAAATAAGGACGTGATTTAAAAACTTTTTATGATTTTTATGGTTAATAAAAATGAAAGAAAAAGAAAGATAAAATAAAGCTATGAAAAAAAAAACTAGAAAAAGAACATGAAGAAGGATCCATACACTAATAAAGAAAAAAAATAAATTAGCATAAAGAGAAAAGAAAAAAAATAGAACTACATTATAGGAAAAGAAATAAGATACTAGAAAAAAAAAATTACACTACTAGAAAAGAAAAGAAAATGAAAAATAAAGACTAATGAAGAAATATTAAGCTAATATTAAAAGAAAAATGAATGCTAAAAAGGAAATACTGAAATAAAATGGAACACTAATGTTTCAAGAAAAGAAAATGAACTAAGCTACTATTAAGAGTAAATTAGAACAACTAAATAAAATAAAAGTTAGAAAATTAAACTAATGCTTAAGAAAGGAAATTACATTAATATTATAAGAAAAGAAAAGAGAATGAAAATAAATGCTAGTAAAGATAATTAAACTAATACTAGAAAGATAAAAGAAATTAAAAATAACTATTTAGCTTAAATGTGAAATGTAGTAATAATTACTACGTTCACATAAATGTAGGTGTATTATTACAACAATTAACAACATTATTAAGTTGTAATTGCCAAAATATGTTAGCACCATTTGATAAGTAAATAAATAAATGAATAAGAAGATAATGTTCTTAGTGTGGGGTCTGAATTAAGGAATTAATTTAAAAGACTAAATTCAATAAAATAAATTAAGCAATAAATAATGTTAACTACATAAATAAAGAAAACGTGCAAATTAAAATTGACAATTAACCCGATCACACCAAAAAAGAGAATGTGGAGTTTAGAAAGATCGGGGATCTAAATGGGGTACCTAGATTGCCAGAAAATTCTCAAGTTGTGAACTGTGCCTCGGCGTGCTAATCCTCGGGGGGTGATCCAAGCAATGTAGGCTTCAATGTAGGTATGGGAGATTAGGGACTCGGTATCTCGGCAGGATTTCGGCGTCGGGGCTCGGGATCACTCGGTATATCGGCAGAGTTTTTCACTCAAAATTTGTGCTGAAAACATACGCTGGGGTACGGTATTTATAGAATTCTTCAACCAATGAAGTGTTGCCACGTTTTGGACACGTCAGGCCATTTGGAGTTGGCGGCAGCCACAATGCAAGTTAGCGGCAGCCACAATGCAAGTTGGCGGTCGCCATGTTTTCAGAAGGTTTCACAATGTTCTATGGCGCTTGCCACAATGGAAGTTGGCGGTCGCCATGATCGTATGTGGTGGTCGCCACTTTTAGCTAGGGTTTCACAAAGTTCTATGATGGGCGCCACAATACAAGTTGGCGGTCACCTTACTTGGGCAGCAAGTTTCTATGGTTCGACAAAATTTTATTGGTTCGAAGGTTCCGGGTTCAAATACCGAGCTTGGATCACTTTCTGAGGATCGAACTGAGGCACTATTTCACCTGTTTTCATCATCGGATTCGCCTAAGATTGGGCGGGGTCAAATTAGGGTGTCTACACACATGAGACACCCACAAACAAACTCTCAAGGAACAAGAAATTTGATAAAAAGTTCCACAGAGGATGAAAAACAACCTTTCCCAAATATTTGGCCAAAAACGGATGAAAAATGGTTAAGAGATTTTGACATACCCTCACTCTTTTGGTCATAACGTTTTCTACAAAAATTATTTTACTGTAAGAGAGGTGTCATTGAAAAGAAGACTTTTGGGGCTTCAATTTGAGTATAAGAACAACCCAATTTCGAGCCCGAATGAGAAAGATATGATCAAAACCAAATGGCCCTGCACAGCTAGTCCGCTTGAGCGAACGTCGGGCGCTCGAGCAAGCTACCACCCGAGAAAAACCCAGATTTTACTGTTCTTGAGTTCTAAGCTCCCAAAACTCTCAAACAGTCACCAACCATCATCTCAACCACAAATTAAAGTCTCCAAACACCTTTTTGACACCCTCGGATATACCCAAACCCGAAACTACCACAAAATCTCGAAAGAAACACTCAAAACCCGATTCCATTCAACCGAAAACAACCAAAAATGCCTGTTTGAACCAAAACCTCAATTTCTCGAACACAAACACCTTTTTCATGCATTTTTAAACGGTGAAACATCATATGATTACACATAGCACCCTTTAACAACTATATAATCTAGGATCCTACCTCGTTGAGCTAAAAACTTGATGCCTCAATCCACGTGCAAAAATAAACTTCGTCGGAATAAAATTCTATCCAGATGAAAGCGAAGCCCACCATGAGGATACAAAGGATCTGCTGTTAGATCGTTGAAGACCCAACCCTGGGCCCCCGAGAAGTTAGAGAGAAGGCAGAGCGTTTGGTTTGAAAAAAAAAACTTAGCTTATAAGTTATGAAAATATATTTTGAAAATATCTAACTCCAGATATTTATAGGCCACAAAAATATCTCTCTTTTTTTTAAATTCGCACCACAATACCCAACAACCTCGGGGACCAACCCCGCAAAATCTCTAAATCCGAACATGCATAAAAACCACGCATTTATAGAATCTCGCGCTAGGCCTCCACCGCTCGAGCGGACCCCTGCCGACATACTCTGCCATATCGTCGCTCGAGCGGTTACCATCCAGACCCACTCTCTGCCACCAGCCCGCTCGAGCGCTCACCCATCGCTCGAGCGGTCAACGCAAGATGAAAAACAAACTAAACAGAAGAAGCAAGATCAAACTTAAATTCTTACTCCCATCAACACTTAGATCATTTCCCAAAAAAGAAATGGGTCAGGGTCTCACAACTCTCCCCCACTTAAAGGAATTTCGTCCCCAAAATTTAACACTGCAATAACACTGCAACTCAAGCCAAACACTGTCTTGCAACTATCAACAATCTCTGATGCAAACCCAGCAATACTGCGCAACAGCAGAAATGCCCGCATAACAGCAGAAATGCCCCAGCAACTGAAATCCCAAACCTGCCGTCACAAAACTGATACCAAGAATACAACCGTCGTCACACAAGGTAAATACGGCGTGAAGAATCGATCTCCATACAGACTGCTCACACGGGCAAGTTCCACTGATACTACTATCATCCAGGAAATATTAGATTAAGATCCAACTCGTGCTGTCAAACCCCAATACAGAACTCTTGCCGAACTCAAACCACTCCGGCAACAAACACATTATATGAGACCAATCCACTATGGTACTTGATCTCAAACATGCTATATGCTCGAACACAAAGACTATCACCCTCGTCCTCATTGCCACATACTGGCTCAATCACACCTCACAATACACACCAAGGACTATCTCCACAAGTCCAAACACACGACGACAAACTCCGACATCGATCACAAGAAGTCACATGTTCCACACAAAAACTTTTCCCAAGTTCTGGCGATCACCGACTTTGATACCACATCATCACCCTACCGATGTCAACATCCCCATCATTGAGGCTGCCAAGATGTCGATCCACGAGCGATAACACAAACACGTAACTCCAAAGAGAAGCTCACTCAACTCACCTAGAATACCAAAGAACAGATCGCATCAAACCTTCGCCCTCTATCCAATCTTCCATCACAACCTACTGTTCTCACTTAGGAGAAACACTAGGTGCCACACCATTATCCCGGACAAGGTTCCTCATAATCGAAAACCAATCCGGCATTACCGCCACAAGGCCACCTGCCTTCAGCGAATCACTTGACCAAACACGTCATGCAAATAGAACATCTCATAATCACCCAATCACGGCGAGACAAGTCCCTGAGTCACAACTCTAAGGGTCACACACGGGTATAGATCCACTGAGATTCCACAGTCTCAGAACACAACCAAAACCTGAACCAATCAAGAACCTGGCATCTTCATCCAACCAAGATGAAACAACCCGCACCAGATAACCATCTACAAAGGACCTCTCTCTCCATCCTGAGAAAAGAAAAGGGTCAACAAGGAACCATGACTCAACCTCAGCGTACTGGGAGCACTCCTCAACACTGAGCCTCTAACAACTCTATAAGTCCTACCTCGAGGCCACATCGACTACAGTCACACAGCTGCTGTCAACTCCGATCACGGTACTCAGATCATCCGCTACACCAAGTTCTCAACTCTCATACCTCATTCACACATGTGAACATCATCAAGCTGTATGCCTGGTACTACACATCCCATTGCGCCCAAAACCTCACTTCACAAAGTTGCGCTATACAACCTAACTCCTGCTAGGTAAACCACAATCACGTCACGGCCTCGAGCCCATAGTCCAAGGCACAGCATCAAACAAAGGGAACCCAATCCTGGGACCTCTCATCCAGAGTTACTAATAACCCTAACAACCATGCAGACACCTTCTGCACTTTCGCCCTCAAGGCACACACGATCACAGGCATCGTATCCTACGATCTCTCACCTATCACCCCAAGCTAGTTAAGCCACACGGTCCACTACTGAACCTCGGCACTCCACACTTCATTTCCATGGGCAAACAACATACCCATCTCTAAACCGAAGGTAGAACACAAACAACCTCCAGACATGTCATACCCAGGATATGCTGTCTCAACTAAGCTAACCACATGCGCTCTGCATGGTTCTCAAACCCTATCTCCTGATCACCAAGATAACGATCAAACAACTGACCTGCATTCCCGTACGAATTCTATAAAATTGATACTTGTCGCAGGAACCCTTACGCATTCCTAATCCCATGCTCTTCCCAGCATACCTCCAAATCCTCCACTAGCATACTTTCAAGAGTAGCCATCTACCAAAGCCCAAGCCATCAACCATGCTTCGACTATACCCGAACAAAACTCTTCTCATGCAAACACTCAACGGTTTGCCAATCGAGGCTAACCTCACACAGCTAAACCCGACTCACTGATGAGTTCCACAACATACTAAGCGATCGACGCTCAACCCATAACTGTACCTCTGTAACTGAGAACAATCGGATTGCACATCCAGGACCTCAAACTACGGTCTCGTTATCTCTAAGTGTGTACAGGTTATGTAAAAGAAAATATGAGACACGACAACCTAAGGTCGATCTATCATGTTACTTCTAACATATACCACATAATCATGCTAACACATAGCCACAACGATTATGCAGACACAACACCAATACCGAGGAGAACCGATAAGAATGACGCGTCACTTTGGATAACCCACTTAGATTTCTTGCTAAAAATTACGTCCGTGAAACGTGTTTCTAACTTGGCTCCCTAGTTTGTTAACCCAAATGCCCAAAGGCAAGACTAATTAATCCTAAGGTCCAACTTCCATGCTCACATATACACGACATCAGCATGCTCATGTTCCAAACACAGGAAACCAAGCACACACACATCCTCACAAGGTGATGCACCCTCTTCCCACAGCTCATAGGTATTTGAATCTAGAGTTCTGATACCAAGTTATCACGTGCCAAACTCTGGATCACGCAAAAAGTCACAACAACTACTGAAACCGTCCCAACACAAAAGGGGTAAAAACCAGAAAGCGGAACAAGGCCAAAACCTATGTAAAAATATACTACCGAGGGTTTATTTGATTTACAAGAGTATCCAAAAGACTTCAGTTATGGTCCCACGAGCTAAGCCTTTAAAAATAACATACAAGTTTTGAGATAAGAAAAATCTTTTCATTTTAAAAGAAACTTAGGCCGTTCCAAAAATCTTCCTCGAAGCACAAGAGTTTAAATGAATCATAAATCATTTAAAAATTCAATTTGTAAACCGTTGAACCCAACAACAAAAAATGCAGTGAGAAACTATGAAAAACAACAACCAACCCGAGGTTCTCTCGATAGCATTAAAACATGCATACATCCATAATCATTACATACATTTTACAACATGTTATCTCAAAACATGAAACATTTACAGAAAGGTATAAACTACCTAACAAAACAAGACAACAAGGTCTTGTCATCAGCCACCTCCCGGCACCACCGGGTTAACCTACAAGACCACGCTTACCTGAAAAAGGTTTTATAGCAAAATCTCACACCGTGAACTGAAACTCAATAGAAACAGACTATAAAGCTGTAAAATAGGTTATGCAATCATAAGCATACAGGCTCAACCACAGGAGCCAAAAAGGTTTTTCCAACCCAAAACCATACATATCAACAATGTAAATAACATTTTCACCGTTAATGAAAATCAGTAACCCAAATGTTAGTTTCCACTCGGATCACACACCGAGGAAAGAGAAAAGATATTTTCATCTCGGAACACACAGTCGAGAAAAATAAACTGATAAAACAGTATGCTCCACTCCGGCCACACAGTCGAGGAGAAAGATAAAATAATTCCTATGTACCTACTCCGTCACAAGGGGACAGATATAGTGACTACAGACTCCTGCCCCTTTACCCAATCCCTACACATCGTAGGACCTGTTAGGTAAATGCAAGTTCTATACGAAGCCACCACAATGTAAAAACTTAATTTACGAGTCCAAAACCCAAGGGTACAAAGCACCCAACCGTTTAATTTACGGGGACTAGCCCGAAGGTACAAAGCACCTACTCTGCGCACGTTGCTGAACTTCCACCGAGGGTAACTCGTGCCAAATACGCGCTATCCCAGTACATCTAGAGAATCATTTCCCAAAATCAAAACGTTTTTACATTTGTACATTAAACATGTATAAAGATCCATCCATCAACATGGAGATCGAACAAAATATTTTTAAAATATTTTTTTTCGTTTGCAACAAAACGTTTTCAAAACTGAAACTCAACCCCAAGGGTTAGCTCAAAACCTCAAAAACATGATTTGTCGAGATTTTTCACAAAACCACCATTTACCACCATTTTCAAGAACACCATTTGAAAACCCAACATCCACAAGTTCAATATCCTGTAATAAACCAAGAAAAGCGAAAAACATGTTTTTATCTGAGTAAACAAGGTTTGAACACAAAACATGATATATAGCATTTCAACCGATGAAAAAGAATACAATTGCATGTAACGTAACTGGCCAACCCTCACTATCACGTCCCGACACTCGGGTCACGTGAGACACCCACAAACAAACTCCCAAGGAATAATAAATTTGATAAAAAGTTCCACAGAGGATAAAAACAACCTTTCCCAAACATTTGGCCAAAAATAGATGAAAAATGGTTAAGAGATTTTGACATACCCTCACTCTTTTGGTCATAACATTTTCTACAAAAAGAATTTTATTGTGCGAGAGGTGTCATTAGACAGAAGACTTTCGGGTCTTCAATTTGAGTACAAGAACGACCCAATTCTAAGTCCGAATGAGAGAGATATGATCAAAACAAAATAGCCCTGCACAGCCAGTCTGCTCGAGCGGACGTCGGGCGCTCGAGCGAGCTACCACCCGAGAAAAACCCAAATTTTGCTGTTCTTGAGTTCTAAGCTCCCAAAACTCTCAAACACTCACTAACCATCATCTCAACCACAAATTAAAGCCTCCAAACACCTTTTTGACACCCTCGGATATACCCAAACTCGAAACTACCACAAAATCTCAAAAAGAGCACTTAAAACCCAATTCCATTCAACCGAAAACAACCAAAAATGCCTTTTTGAACGAAAACCTCAATTTCTCGAACACAAACACCTTTTTCATGCATTTTTAAACAGTGAAACATCATATGATTACACATAGAACCCTTTAACAACTATATAGTCTAGGATCCTACCTCGTTGAGCTAAAAGCTCGACACCTCGATCCACGTGCAAAAATAAACTTCGTCGAAATAAAATTATGTTCTAATAAAAGCGAAGCCCACCACGAGGATAATAAGGACCTACTGTTGGATCGTCGAAGACCGAGCCCTGGGCCCCCGAGAAGTTAGAGATAAGGCAAAGCGTTTGGTTTGAAAAAAAAAAACTTCGCTTGTAAGTTATGAAAATATTTTTTGAAAATATCTAACTTCAGATATTTATAGGCTACGAAAATTTCTCTTTTTTTATTTTTAAAATTCGCACCACAACACCCAACAACCCCGGGGACCAACCCCACAAAATCCCTAAACCCGAACATGCATAAACACCATGCATTTGTAGAATCTCGTGCCAGGCCTCCACTACTTGAGCGCCCAACCACCGCTCGAGCGGACCCCTGCCAACATACTCCTCTGCCATACCATCGCTCGAGCAGTCACCATCCAGACCCACTCTCTGCCACCAGCCCGCTTGAGCGCTCACCCACCGCTCGAGCGGTCAACGCTGGGTGAAAAACAAACTGAATAGAAGAAACAAGATCAAACTTAAATTCTTACTCCCGTCAACACTTAGATCATTTTCCAAAAAAAAAAAGGTTCCGGATCTCACATGTTTTAAGTTTGTTGCTTGGATTGAGTTATGAATATATTTTTATTTAAACAGTGGAACTCTGATTCTAAACCGAACCCAAGTAGGACATAGGTTGGCTCAAGTTGGTTTTACTACATGAACGGTTTGTTTTGGAATCCAAAAAATTAGAACCGTTTGGAAATTAGTTTGGTCTTGAGTTTCGTCAGAAGCCGAACCAAATTGAGCCACGTGCATCCCTCGTTGTTTGCTTCTTCGTAGAAAAAAATTGGTCCTTCTGACTAGGAAATTATTTAGGCAATTTCAATATATTAACAGTTCAGAAGGAAGAGCAATTTATTAAATTTCATGAGAATCACCAGTTATTACTTGTATGCTCTTCACTAGCACATGCTGGGGTCGTGTCTGGGTCAAATATGGAGACATAGAACAACTATTAGCTAGTGACGGCGATATATCACATCTGGCAAAGCCTATGGACGAGGTCTTTGTTAGAGCCACGCAGCGGAAAAAATTCGAAGAATGACGTCGTGACCGTAAAAAACGAGCAATTTTCATGAAAAATAATAAAATAATCTGATATTTTTTGATTAAATATACCTTCAAGAAACTTGAACAAGTTTCTTTGATACCGAACAACGATCCGA
>JAULJZ010150478.1:0-10020 GCA_032270985.1 Heliamphora pulchella | reverse complement strand
ACCGATACGCCCGATATCCGTTACACGCGACCGCGACCGTTACGCCGGCCGATACCGCGATTTAAAACCTTGGTATGGACTATATCAAAGGGACTCTTATTGACGACTACGACTACTAGTACGAAAAAAACTACGGCGATGCTTTCCTAACTGACAAGTTTCACAATAAAAACCATACACGACTCAAATTAGGAATAGCCAACTTAAGCTTAACCACAGATGGGTGGCCCAAACGTAAATGCCATTGAAGAGGGAAAACTGTAGCACTCAAAGCAGAGGAAGTAGCAGAAGACGAATCAACATCAAGATAATAGAAGCCATCCATCTTATGCCCCAAACCAATCATCTTCTTCGTCTAGAGGCCCTAAAAAGCACAAAAAGTGGGAGAATGTTATTGAACAATGTAAAGCTTTAGTTAGCTGGCTAGCAGAGAGTAAATTAAAAGAAAAATTATGAATATAGAGACTAGAAGGCAAAGAGATGAATGGAGATGGATGGAGAACACCCATTCCATGCATAGGTCGAAATGAACCATTAGTTAAAACGATATGATGCGTGATACGAGTTAAATGAGAAGAAAGTGATGGATTACCAAACATGTGAGAGCTAGCACCCGAATCAAGGACCCATGAAGGAGATGTAAAAACCACACATACAATATTACCTGAATTGGCTAAAGTAGCTGTGAAAGATGAAGAAGGTAAAACAAACCGCAATGTTTGGACAATCTCGCAAAACTGGATAGTGAGAGCATTATGAGAATTAGAAGAGGAAGACGCCAAATGGTAAGACGCAGGAGAAATATGAGACTGAGATGGGAGATCAGTAACTTGATTTACGTTATCGAGTTTACTATACTTAGCCTAACAATAAGGTTCAGTATAGTTAGTTCCAGCACATTGGTCACATTTTCTATCACCACGACCACTACTACAACCACCACCTCGAGAACCTCCACAAAAATTATGGCCACCACGATTACTGCGTCCATTATCGTGGAAAGAACCACGACCTCCATTGGTAGAAATTAAAGCAGAAGATTCAGACGCAGACTGACAAGCAGAAGGACTAGGTGTATCAATAGATTGGCTCAAGGAGGAACGTAACAACCGCGAATATGCATTAGATGCAGTAGAGAAAGTCTCACTAGCCAGTATTTGATCCTTAAACCCACGAAGATCGGAATCTAAATTAGAAAGTAGGAGGCAATCATGAAATCCTCCCATTAGCGCTTTTGTTGCTGTAAATCAGTAGTGAAAGGACGATATTGTAATAACTGATCATAGAAATTCTTGAACTTGCTGTAATATTCAGACAAAGGTTTCCTAACTTGTTTGGTTGCAAAAATCTGCTCCTATAGCTCATAAATATGGGATACATTACTCTGATTCGAGAAGAAGTCTGCAAGAGAGTCTTAGATTTGCTTAGAAGTATTATAGAATTTTACTGTAGTAGCAATATGAGGCTCAAAACTATGCCACAGTCAATCCATAACAGCATAATCAACTGTTTCCCAACTAGAAAGAGTAAGATCCTCGTTGGGTGGAGGGGATCAGTGATATACTTCAACCACTGTTTGCCTTTAAGAAAAATCTTAAAGACTTGTGCCCAGACTAAATAGTTAATAACATTAAAGCATTTAGAAGTGACACATCACAGCAAGTCGTCATCTTTAAAATCAAGAATCATTGTCTCGGCCATAATACCTCAAAAAAAAAAATTGTAATCAAACCAGAAACTTGCTACTCAACAGAAATCAACCAAAAACACGCAAAGAAGTGAGCAACCTGTGATGCAAACTCAAGAAAACCAAGTTTGATGCAAAACCAAGACAACCAGTTGAAGAACACCACACCAAATCACATGAACAACAAGAACAAAAGGGCCAAAGTCGAAAAAAAAAACCAAGACAACCAGTTGAAGATGGCAAAAGGGTGAAGTTGAAAAAGCAAAAACCGACATTCAAACGAGTCAAAAATCGACTAGAAACCTTCCATAATCACCAAACAAGCATAGATCTGACATGAAGAGGGAGATTCAACACCTATAGGATGAAGCTCGACCACCAAAAACCAAGATCGAAGTCGCAAGGTACAGATTGAAGCCCTAGGGTTTTGAAAAATCGAAAATTTTGATCGAGACGATCTGAACAAAAGGAGTGGCGTTCGTCGCTGTCCGTACAGGTGCTGATGTCATGCTAATATCATCGTACAGATGATGACGTCATCACCAACAATTATCTCTGGTAAAGTAAAGTCAACAAATTTCCACACCACCAAGTCATGTTTTTTTAAAATTGCCTCAAGTTTCCCTTCCCTGACCTGATCTAAACGAACCAACACGCAAAGCGTGAACATTACCTACCCTTTTAGTAAATCACATACATCTCTTCAAACTATTGATTTCAGCAATTTATGACATGATGAAAAGCAAGAAATATACCTGCTTATTACCCCTTGAACCAAGATGAGGTGTAGCAACAGTAATGAAGTTCATAGGCTCCAAACCACCTATTGTACCCTTTGATTCCTCTACAGACGATGTAGACAATACAACCTCCGCATCATCCTTTCTGGGAGGTCTAAACAATCTCCCAATGGCATTTCTTGCTACTACTCCTCCAACTGAATGTGCAACAAAGGAGATCCTACGTAGATTGGGTCTCTGTTTAATCACGTGGAGAACCTGGAATTTATGCACTCTGTAAATATCAAACTGCATGCTAGATGTGTTGTTTTGAAAAGTAAGCAGATTTAGAACTTAATTTCAAATACTGAAAAAAAAAAAAACATGTCAAAAAAACATAAACGAACCTCTCCTGCCAATCGCTCACCCATTACATCCACACCATCTAATGTCAACAGAGCCATATTTCGTTCACTACCTGAGAAGCAAGTAAACAAACTTGAGTTTTGGCCAAGATGTCAATCGTTACATTGACGCCTATATTCAGGCTACAGTATCACTGATTTACGGAGAAAACATAGTTGAGAAAAGTTGCCTAAAATTCTATTACAATTCAAAGTCATTGTGAAGCATGAATAATATATTGACAGACTAATGAACCATGAATTGTGTCAACCCCAACACCAAAGCCCATGTTGAGCCAATATTTGACCCATTAGTAAAGCTCATAGCTGCTGAATGTTTAGGCAACCAAATTTATAGGTAATGGTGCACCCAACAAAAAATAAATATACTTCTCAAAGATAAAAAAGGACAACTTCTTTCTAAAGCTTTAAGCTCCGAGATTTGAGGTAGAAAAATCCCCCCAACATTTAAAAAAAACATAAATGAAATACACCCAGGATAGTTTTACTACTTTCATTTCTAATAATTTTTTTTGGGGAGACAGGGTCAGATAAATTAGAACAGCTATCCTGTGACCTACAGAGCACATTAATCTACAGTTCACCCCACCCTTTTCTTTTTCAGAAGCAGTTTACAGTTTACAATAATTTAGGCACTTGCGACAAACTCTACTTTAGACATAAACCAAACCAAACCAAACTAAACATTGTGTCCCAATTAATTAGCACCGACTACATAAATCTTTTCGCCATTCTACTATGTTAAAGGCTATATATTCAGTTTGATTCAATAAACACGTATCCTTTCTTACTACAACCACCTATGTCAATTTAGTTCTTACTCTCCCCCTACGATTTCCATTAACAGTAAACTTATTACCTTTTTCACTATTGATCTGCCAGTCTACTTCATATGTATCCAAACCTGTGACATCTACCATTTCACAAATGTTTTCATTTTTTATTTTATCTTTTTTAATCTTACCACACTTCCATATCAATATTTTCATTTCAACAAGGCTTATTTTGGGTTCATTTGGTTCCAACTTAAAGCCGGGTTTTTAGCCTTTTTGCTAAAAGTCAAAAAGTCAATGGTCAAATCACAACTTTTATCTGTGTGCATGGTGGCTTAAAGCCACTTTTTAACTAAATTGACTTTTTGCATGTTTGGCTTAAAAGTCAAAAAAAAAGAAAAAAGCTTAGCTTTATGTGATGTTTTTTAGTAGTTCAACATCTTGTCCCATCGCATCGTTGGTCTTGTAGTAGTCCTATAAATTTTTTCTTTCAATTTGTAAGTATGCTTCGTATCTAGAATCACAACTACGCTTAAGCCAACTAATTTTGGTTATATGAGTTACATCATTCGTAATCTATCTATCCTTATTAATTATCAAATTTAGCTAATAAAAACATTCATTTTTAGTATCTTATAATTTTGAGTCTTTACTATTAGGGCTTATTTGGTATGCTGGATGGAAATGGATAGGATAGGAGGAATAAGTAATACTGTAGGTCCTACATATTTTTTTTAATACCAGGGGATTATGGAATTGATTATATATACAGTGAAAAATTTGATTTATATTTGGTTAGGGTGGGATAAAGAATGGGTTAAGAGTTATAGAATTATTTTTTACCGTTAAAAAATGATGGAAGATAATTTGAAACTTGGTACTAATAATACCAAGGGGGACATGGTATTATTAATATCATGAATAGGGTATTACTAATTTGGCATTTGCCATATTATTAGTCACAATCTCGGGATACAAACACGGGATAACTAATCCTATGAGACAAAATCAAATTTGTGGGGCCCCAATCCATGTTTCCCAATCCAATCTGGCTCCTTCCCAATCCGGCGATCCAAATATGCCCTTAGTACTTCTACTATTACTAAATTTATGTTCCATATATTCAGTTTTATTTATATTTATTTAAATCATTTTGATTCTAATGCTTTTCTCTAAATTTTTAATTTAGCATTAATTTCTCTCATAGTCTTATTCACTAGGACAATATCATTTGCGAACAATATACACCATGAAACACCATCTTAAATGTGTAGTCAATTCATCGATAACTAAGACAAGACGATAATGACTAAAGCCAATATTTGGTTTCGTACTATTACAATAAAACTTCATTTATTTATCCTGAATAATCTAATTCCAGTAATAGTTCTAATCATAGATATCTTTTATCACGTCAATGTACCATTTCATCACTACCTTCATCTACAAGGCTCACCATATTATATCTAAGTTTACAAAAATCATATGAAAACTTATGCTCTTCTCTCTCTACTTTTTTTTATTAATCTCCTTAGTAGGTGAATTATTTCCATAATTGATCTATCATGTATAAATAGAAACTAATTCTTTGACACTATTGTTACTTCTTTTGGACAATGATCAATCACTCTTTTCCACAACTTTATGATATAACTCATCAACTTAATACCTTTATAACTGTTATAATTTTAAATACATTCTTTATTTTATATATACATAATAAAATATTTTCTTTGCTCTTCGGATATTTTTCTAATCATTATAATCTTATTAAATAACTTTGCACCCCCACTTCAACTAGTCATTTCCACGATTCAACAAAACTACCATCTGGCCCTAAAGTTTTATCTAATTTCATGCTCTTTAGTATAGTTTTCATTCAAACTTCCTCATTCTGCAAAAGAACTTAGATTCTTTAGTTTCATTAAAATTATCCAACTCTTCTTTTCCTGAGCTTTCTAAATGTTTTTCATTCAATAAAAGTATAGAACTCAAAATAAGTTTTCCATTTTTCCTTAATCTTTCCATCTTTCACCGACATACTTGAATCATCGCTTTTTATAAACTTAACTTGAGTAAATTCCTTGTTTTTCTTTACCTTAACTTAGCGAGTTTATAAATATTCATTTCCCAAATTTTACTGTCTAATCTAGTATAAAATTATCATGTTTCAATTTAGCATTTCTAATGATTCTATTAATATACTTACAAACTTGTTTATAACTCTTAAATTTGTTTTCATTTCTATGCTTTTGCAACTTTTTAAAACATTCTTTTTTGGCTTTCATTGTAACTTGAACCTTGTCATTCCACTACCAAGTTTCTTTAGATATAGAGCATTTCCCTTTCGTCTTTCTAAGAATTCTTTGGATATCTTTATAATGCGTTCCGCGATTATATTCCCCATACTGTTAGTATCATCTCAAAATTCAACCTTACTTTTATAAACATTTTATTCTTAAAAATCTCTAATTTTTCACCTTTAGGACTTTACCATCTAATTTGCAGGGTTTTCATATCTTTCTAGTTCTATGTTTTCTTTTTAATGCAAATATCTAGTACCTTAAATCAATATTGTGATGTTAAACTAACTTTGGAAATTACCTTACAATCTTTATAGATTAAACAACCTACATTTTTAAGAAGAAAGTAATATATTTGATTTTTATTACATCCACTCTTAAAAATCATTAAGTATTCTTATCTATTTAAACAAAGTGTAAGATCAAATCCAATTGTAAAATCTAGAATACACTCTTCAGCTTCATTCAGATTACCAAGAAAATCCATAATGAATCCACCCGTAATCGTGTTTTTTGTTTCCTATAACTCCAGCTATAATTATCTTCTCTTCTACCAATAAAGCGCATAGGCGCTAACCACATTAATTATCTTTTCTCTAATCACAAGTCCAATTAAAGTTATCCTATCTCGTTTCCTCATATGACTGCTACTACATTATTCTTAAGGTGTCTAGCTGCTAGTATTCCTACAATATTTTCATGCCTAGCTACTATTATTCTTACGTTATTTCCATGTCTATCTTTTCGATATAAAAGATTTTATATCCCCTATTGTCCTTGTTCGGCCTACGATGATTATAGGGTTTTTGACTTATAAGCAACCAAATAAGTTGTATTGTTCGGGCTAAAATAAACCAATGGCCAATGCCTAAGTTTGTTTTTTGGCCCTTTGGTCCGCAAAGCCCTAAATGCCCTATTGTCCATGAAGCAAATAGAATATATTTCTAGTAAAAGACTGCTTTGCCCTCGTAAATACTTCTCTCTATGTTTTAATATCATACATCTCATTGAAGGAAACTTAATAATTTCATTAACATAAGCAAATAAGTAACTTTTATCTCAAAAAACCACCAATTCATTTAAGCCACTAAAAAGTCAATTATCTAAAACAAAATTGGCTTGTTTCATTTCAGCTTATTTACTAATAAGCAAATAAGCGACCATCTCAAACGGGGTCGTTTTCTATTTCTTTGCTTTATTTCCTACCCATTTAGTCTCTTATAGGCATGCTATATTAGTTTTCCTTTCTAATCATCCTTTCTAATCATACTATCGATTAGTTCCATTGTTTTACCAATTAATATTCGTACATTTTATATTGCTAATCTAGACCTATAATAATGAAGTAACTTCTTTACCCACGCTCATTCAAAGGAATGCATGAACCCTTACTAACTTTTCACCGCATTTGCCCATTTTTGCCAAAAGATGATCAGTGTTTACTGCTATCTCAGAAGGATCAACATTTACAAAATGCCATCAAATAATTTAATGGTGTAATTAACACCAGCACATCGTGTACTTAAAAGGACTACGCTTATTATCAGGTTCACATTTTACAAGGCCTTTTCATATTCTTAGATGGCATAAAGAAAATGCATAAGCAAAATCCAGGGAAAAAGAGCAGAATGTAGGAAGTAGAATATTAGGAAACCAAAATAGGACAGGGAACAGGCGTAACTATCACAATGCACCAACATCTAACATCATCCAAAAAGGAGCAATTTTTTTTTTTGGGGGGGAGGGGTGTTAAGGGCAACATATATTGTTTAAAGAATCCTCCTTACAGTGAACAAATACTTTATCAGGTAGCACTCTAACAAACTGCTCAGCCGCAAACTTCCAATCGGTAGCACTGCAAAAATAAATTAACACCAGTGGGTACACACCACAAACAACAGAATTTTCAATCAGAAATGGAGAAAGTAAATCTACATAGAAGAATCATTCCACTCCACAAGAACATCACGTGCAATTGCTCAGATGGAAGACAGTTCCTGTAAAAACTTCAAGAACCTTTTTCCCTATTGAACTCCATCATTAGGAACAGAACTATGCCTTCTTATTCAGCCCTCAATCAAGCGTAAAGACTCACATAGTTCTTTTTCACCAGAGAAATTTTATCAAAGGAAATATTTTATTTTGAAATAAAGAAAAACTTATATGTAGGAGGTTGTCATAGTTTTTTTCTTTTTTCCTCCAAAGCGGGAAAAAAAAAGAAGCTTTCAATAAATATGTTAGGGCATGTTTGGGTGTCCAATGGAGAATTTAATTGTCATGGTTGTGTCTTTAGCATGTAAGCTTCACTGCAATCCAATAAATGTGAATCCATCCATTAATAAATATGGCTGCTACCACAGCTGTAAGGTAGAGAAGGAAAGAAAAGGAGAAAATGTCAATAGAAGGAAAAAAGATGAGAAAACAATAAACGTTGATAAGAAAGAAAAACAATGGTGATTGAACTTGTTTATCTTTACAGTCTCACAGGTCACTTAAAATACATCCTCAGAGGATCAAAACGAAGCAAACTTCTGAGCTCAGAAACTCTTGAATCCAGTCAGACCACGTAAATTGGAACTTCCTCATGTATTAGTTGTAGAACAAAGACCAAGATACATCAAACAACATGATATTCCCCTCTGTAAAAGGAAAAATGTATCAAAAATCTCTTAAGAAATGCACAATAATGACTTAGGTTTGTGTAGCTACCATAGCAGCTCTCACCTTTCTAGTCAGCTCTGTGTTGTTAGGAAATGGCTATATCTTTTTTTTTTTAATTTACTAATATCACTGCAAATTACATGTCATTCAACTACATAAGAAAATCCAACTGCACTTGCCACAAGCATACACTACGCAAAACAAACACAATCAAATGTTCTAAGAAGTCCAGATTCCTCTTTCTCCTCCGTTTCGGGCAGTTCTAAGAAAAACCCCTCCATGTCCACAACTAGAAATTACACTCGCCTATAGGCACTTTGAACATAATTTAACTATAAAATTTATTTTAAATAGTAAATAAAATTTTATTTATTGAGAATTTGAGAGTAATAATCTATACTATATATAAAACAAACCCATGGAGTTGAAGCCTGACACAGTTTTTTTTAATTCCAAAACTATCCCTTTAACTGCCACGTCCTTAAATAACTACCACGTTTAGAGTTTGTTCCAGATGAGTTGTGTTTGGTTTTGCAGAAAATAGGTCAAACGAAAATTTTTTTGTCCCAAGCATATAGTTAATTGCACACATTTGTGTGCCACACTTCTAGCGTAGTAAAAAAAATAGTAGTCTCAATACAAAACTCACTAATAATTTGTCTATTACGCTCATTTTTAATTCTAACTAAAAGCAACAAAAAAATATATGCAAAATTAAAAAATATACAAAATCAATTATATTTTTTAAAACTAAGTATGTAAATAAATTTATAAAATCGTATTGTATTAAAAGATAGAAAGGTAGAGAGAGAAAGAGAGAGAGAGAGAGAGAGAGAGAGTTTTAAAAAGAGAAAAAGTGGGTTTGAAAAAGAAAGAAGTGAGCTCTTTCATATTAACCATTGATTGAAGATTAAATAATACCAATCCTTAAATTGACACATAAATATCACTATCAAACTTCACCTCCCTTGTAATTTAGACGGACAACAAGTGTTCTTAATCGCGAAGTAGAATAAATTAGAAAACACGTAAACATGAAGAACACCAAGCAGATGCAAAATTCTATTTATATTCCAAACAACGCTAATTTACAATAAAGTTTCAAAGATCCAGCCCTAAATCAAAGAATTCACATATCGAAGACCAAATTAAGAAACGGGTGTTGTGTGCATGTAAGACCTTCCGAGAATTCCATGAACCATCACGACGAGATGATCAGCGGAAACAGCATCGGAGTTTTTACAACTCCAAACATCTTGGCTTCCATCGACCGATTCCGACGAGCACACGCCGCTCTCTACCGTACCGTTTTCCATTACTCTTTTCCTTGTTTCACTCCGCTCAGGTCACTTTCTCGGAATTGGCAACGGCTAATAACAAAATTGATGAAGAATTACAGAGAAGAGAGAGAGAGAGAGAGAGAGAGATTGATCGGAGAAAAGGATTGATCGA
>JAULJZ010150477.1:0-10020 GCA_032270985.1 Heliamphora pulchella | reverse complement strand
AAGAAAATTACCCAAAAGAAGAAACGAACATAGAAAGTAAAACCAGAGGGAATTTTAAACCTCTACATCCACGACGGTTCCGTATTTCTCAACGAGGCGACGAATGTCATCAACAGTGCTCGTCCAGGGGACATTCTGAGCAAGCACTCTGGTCTGAGAGGTTTCATTTTCACCTTCTTCGTCTTCGTCTTCGTCTTCTTCTTCTTCTTCATCTTCTGGGGTCTGAAAGGAGGCAATAAAGACGACGGGGTTGGGATTATGGGTTTCGATGGGAAGTGAGTGAGAGAGAGGGAACGGAGAGGTAGAGAGGAAAAGAGGGGAAAGATGAGAGAAGAGTGTTGTTGAATTGGGAAGATTTTGGCAGAGATGACAGTGGCGTTGATGGGAGAATAGTAGAAATTGTTGGGTAGAGAATTGAGAGGTATATATATATACGTTGATGGGTAGAATAGTAGAAATTGTTGGGTAGAGAATTGAGAGGTGTAATAAGCTCCTATTAAACCCAACAACTTCAGTAGAAGGATTAAGCTTCAAACAAGAAGCTCAAAACTAAAGAAGAACAACGGGGCAGCGCGACTACCACGCCGCGAGTAACGCCAATTGAGCCACCCATCCACCGCCGCACTCCCACCGGCACCGACGCCAGCCCGCCGCCGGCACCGAGCGCCGGACTCCCTTCTCTCTCTCTCTCTCTGTAATCTCTCATCCCTCTGTCTCTCTCTCTTTATACATCTCCCTCTCATTCTCTCCCTCTTCCGGATTCCCTTAATGAAGAAACTGGTGGTTCACTGAATTGGCCATTAACGACCTCCCAAACCACATGTACGATGTCGAATGGGACGTGATCTTGGTGGACGGTCCTCGGGGGTACTTTCCGGCAACGCCGGGGAGAATGTCGGCGATATTCACCGCCGGCGTTGGGGCATTTTGTTTTGGAAACGATGAATGCTAAGAGGGCTGATGGATTTTTTTTTGGGTTGTGGGTTGATTTTTGAGCTTACTAAAAATTTAGTGTAACGAATAAAAAAGAAAACAAAGAAGGGGTTAAAAAAATAAAAAAAAAAATTTTTAATGAAATTTGTTTGGAAAGAAATATTAGGGTAATTTTAAATACCACCAGAGAAATTTATGTAATAAATTTAAATTTTTAAAAAATTAAGTGTAATTATTTTTAAAAATTATAAAAATAAAATATTAACATCAAAAATAAAATCTGCCACATTTTAGCGCCGCTCCGCATATATACAAGTGAGTGAAACCCTAGTTTAGTTCTTCTCACTTCTCAGCTTCTCCCCTTCTCTCTCAACCTAGCACAGCGCTGCACCGTAGTAAGCCGCTTGCCACTACACCGGTCGTCGCTCACCGATCGCCGTTGTGCTGCTGCGTTGCTCGCCGATTGCCACTACGCCGGTATGCCACTACTTCTCTTATACATTGCTCCTTGAGTCTGGAACATCATCTACTATACAGTTTTAGGACTCTTGCTCCTTGAGTCACCAATTAGTATCTTTAATGTATTGAAGGCAACATACTGGCCTATGTAATGTTGACCATAAGAAGACCTTATCTGTGTTAGTTTTGTGTGTTTGATTTCTGAGTTATGAGTCTTCCAGCCAAATGGGGAAAAGTTCGGATAAAAACAAGTTACGGTTCGGTTCCTATGCATCAACTGATCCGGACTGGTTCTCAATTTTATGGAATCAGTACCAACAGTTTGGTTTGCGATTTTCCTTAGAACCGGATCAATCCGATCCATGTGCACCTCTAGCCAGTTCTCAACCAACTCCAATCCTTTTACCCATTAACAACTTAGATTTTGTGTGTTTCTGTGTTTTTTTTTTTTGTATTTCACACCGACCCGACTGGGCAATCAGTTATATGACAGCTCTCGTCGACTGCTCTGTCCTAAGGCTGGCATGTGGAAAGCAGGTCATCAGCGACATCAACTTCTTCGATCCATACTGGCGCAGCATTATCGGTGTTCCGATTCTTCTATCAGCTTTGGTGACCCTATAATATCATGCTTGCTTTACAAATTTTGGATTGGGTTGTTATTCTGGTTAGACATCCAATTTCAGTGGAAGGATGGATTACTAGACCCCATCAAAGGCTCCGTATTGCAATCCAACTGGATTGAAGGGACAATGACTATATCACCCTAGAGTTTGTGTTTAATTCTGATTTTGCCACTGGATTTATGTAAATGCAGCGCACTCTTGAAAAATCAACCAGCTTAACCATTTCTCATCTTCCATCTCTCTCTAAACTTCGCAAACCCTAGCATAACCAGAAGGTTTCGATTCTGGTTGTTTAACCAACAATTTGTGGCTAGCCACATTCTTGACGACCATTTGGCAGTAATATTTGACATCTTTATCTTCAGATTTGAGGTTAAGTACTGCATTTTTGCGTGACCAGAAGGTCAGATCTGGTTGTTGTGTGCGTTATGGGGTGTGGGTGGGATCAAATCATTTGGTGGGTGCATGGGTTTACTTGTGGGCTGCATATTTCCATATTTTCTTATCCTATTGTCCATGCTTTGGGTTCTACCTCTGATTTGTCTCTTGACATGGGTTCTATCTCCTATCTGTGGTTGTGGTGCCACCCATATCCTTTGGGTGTGAAACTTTGTGTGTGTGTGAGAGAGAGAGTTACATGAGGCTTTGAATTATGGTTGTCTTTTGGTTAATAGAAAAACATGTTGTAATTATGGTCTTTAATATTTGACGAAATTTCAATAACTTCGAATTTTGATGAGAGCTGTACTCGAAAGAGTCAAAAGTTTAATAAAAATCTATGTAATTTTCAATCTGCTAACCTGTCCAATCCACCAATACAGAACTGCTAAAAAGTTCACCAATCAACAACATTTAGAGAGTGGGTGGTTCGGTGGCAGGTTGAAAAGTTTTCAAACTGCTGAGGATGGTTTGGTTGATGAATCTTCCAGACGGCTATGCACCGACCCTTTGGCAAAATGATTGTTTTGTTTTCAGTACCTGCTGTGATCACTGGACTCCAAGCTTATTTGAGCTTGACAGCTGTTATGGTCAAATTTGTTCAGAATAAGGACTCATCGATGTTGGAAAAAAACATAAGTTCTTCTTGGATTAGCATGGCAGATGGACCACATGAAAATATACCAGAATACTCTATCTGGAAAAATTCGAGTTGGGTTTAAGGTTTTAGGTCCTCAACTGGCATTAGCGCCTCTCATTCGCTTTCCCCTCTCTCATACCCAAAGCTAAATATTTCTCTCTCCAATCTCACAGAACCAACCCGTTCTCTCTCACTCTCTTTCTCTCTCTAGATACTACGTGTTATTTAGTTTGAAAAACTAGAGAAACTAAAGAAACTAGGGTTTGTAGCGAAGGAATGATCTTTCTTTTCTCTCTAGAGAGGTATATATTTACATATATACATATTTATTGACTATTGCATATCAAGTAGATATTATATTTGGTATTTCTGGTTTGTGTGATGTGTGTGTAATATTATCCAAATCAAGGCTTGTGTTGTTTTAGTAACTAAGCTCAAAACCAATTTTTTATGCTGTAGTTTTACTCTCACAAACTATGAATTTGGTGCTTGGTTTTTACTAGGAAGTAGAATAGAAAATCATGGCGGAGGAGGAACCGAAGCCCCTCAATTACATACCGGAGGTGATATTGAAGAAAAGGAAAAGCAATGAAGAGTGGGCAATTAGAAGGAAGGAGCAATTGGCGCAGAGGATGAGGAAAAGCAAGGGAGATAATTTCATTATCAAGAAGCCTGAGCAGTTCATCAGAGAGTACCGAGACAAAGTAATTACTTTGATGCTTCCTCTCTGTCATAGTTTTAGTATCTATGATGCGTAATTGCTAATTTGGATTGTCAATACTTTCATTTGTCGATTGTTATGCAGTTATCTTCTGTTTCAATAGCTGGTGTTGTTGCCCTTAATTGCTTGAATTATCTAAATCCCTTTCATTTGTAGAAGATGCAAAAATAGTCACTCATGCTGCTGAATGTATTTTCATGTAGAAATACCCAGACTCCCTGGCAACACTGGTACATATTTATATGATGTTTAATTCTGTCATCTATTCCTTACTAAAGTTTGCAGTATATGGAAGTTTCTCTAATTATGTTAGGACCTGTAACCCTTTTTATACATGTGTAATTTGGCAACAATAATGTATTTTATCTTAGTACTTGATATGCTTTTAGTAAATGTTTAATTCCAATGAGGAACCAAAACTTGTAATATTTCATTTAGAATTTGTCAATTTGGCCTTTCCTTTCAATTGAAAACTTATGTTTTGCAGAATCTGAAGGTGAGGCATAGATAATAGTTGGAGCCTATTTTACCAGCATAATAGGATGTAATGTAATGTCTATTTAGCACATTGAGCTTGGTGTAGGTATTGTGTCAGATGTTGGCATCTCCAAGCAGTATAGTATCAAATCAAAAAGATTTTTTATACCCTTTTTATTAAATTAAGAAGTATTCTTATATTCCTTTTTTTTTGGTAAGTAAGAACTAAGAAGCATTCTTATATGCCTACTGTGAACTAGGATTTTGTTCCTCTCTTTGCTAGAGATGCCTGTGAAGTAACATCATGGCCATAGGTATGTAGCCCGTATCACATAGTCATATTTCTTTCTCTAAATAACACACCCATATCACTATTTTGTATAAAGTATTTATGAGACAATCCAATTCATCGAGGCATTATATATGATCTTTTGCGCGTTTATTGATAACTACTGAGAACAGAAGTGTGCACTAGATGAACTTTTAAACCTGTTCAAGTGGCATGTGTAGATGATTGCAGTCTTGTACTTATTTACAAGTACATTACTTTCACGAGCCACTTCGTCAATAATTCTTACAAGAAAGAGTATTCCGTAATTGGATGGTGCTTCATTCTTGTTCTGAATGCACTCGCTAACATTTTATACTTCTTTAGACTCGTGTCTTCTTAAACTGGATCAATTGGAATTCTGATACCAACTATGCTTTTTCTGTATCATTAGTCTTTGGAACTTTCTATTCGTTTTTAGATAAAACCATCTTGCATCCAGGAATTGGACCTAATCCAAATGAAGCATAGGAGGGGAAAACGGCAAAAACGAGCACTTTTATCACCAGAATCAAAGTTACTTTTCATCATCCGCATAGGAGGGTAAGTTGTTGTAATGGTTGCGATGAATACCACTACATGTGCTCTTGTTTGTTACTTTTTGTTCTAACGTCAGATAATTCATTCCAGGAAAAATGACATGCATCCAAAGACTAGGAAGATTTTATACTCCATGAGATTGAGGAGGATTTTCAGTGGTGTTTTTGTGAAGGCACATGACAGGATAATGGAAATTTTGCAGAAGGTTGAGCCTTACATAACATATGGGTAGGACTAACAAATCTTCATTGCTATTACTTGTTACAAATAACATGTGCTAGATGTTTATACCTGGAAATGGATTGCTCTCACCATTATTTTATGTGTTACGATGAGAATATACTTTGAAGACAACAGAAAGATTCAAATAGGTTGTTTGTACGGCCTGATTGTTTTACACAATATGCATTTATTATTTGGTTCCATTTCACCTCCTTGATCGTATGCATAGAATCCAATATGTCATTCCACCTTGCTTGGGAATATTGAGCTTCCCCTTAGAGAAATATGCACTTCCTTTCTTAATTTTTTGAACAAACTCAATTAACAAGGTTCTTGGGTATAGTAACTAAATACTTTTCCCAGCATGGGGAGAAAGCGGGTTGTTTTAAAGTAATGAATTTCAATCAAGTTGTCAAGGCTTCTATTGGGTGTCTTTAAGCTCTCTGTGCTACTGTTTACCTTTTTAATTTATTTTTTTAATCTTCTTTTAAAATGAACTAGGACAATCTGATTATTCATCTAAAGTTTGGTATACTCACGCTTAAATTTGTCTAGGTGTTCTGATCCTACTACTTGTAATGGTTCACAACACAATCTTGATCAATTTGAGCATTGCATGTGTAGCTGATTACTGTTTCATTAACTAATATATTCAGCAGAATTTTAACTTGTCCGGTGCTTCTTACTGGCTTGTCTTTAAACAGCATTCAGGCGTATAAAGCTAATTTCGTTTTTTGCCTTGTTGTCTTCTCGGTTGTCCTGATATTGTAACAAGGAAATAATAATTTCTTGGCTATAATCCAGATTAATAATAATACTGCCACAACATATTGAACAGCTTTGATATTCATCTACAATGCAGCAACTGTTGTGTGATTTTTTCATTGTTGGTCGTTGGTCAGATTCTTTTCGGTGCTTGATGACATGCGTCTTATTTCTTGAATGATCTTATATTAGATAAAAGCTTTTAGGCAATAATTAGTTTGTACCTAACATGTTTAGCCGCATGACTGAGAGGAAATATCATTGTTGTCTTACATCTGTACTGTCAAAATTTCCTGCTGGTTCTAACAGATTTATTGCTGAGAAACCAACTTTCACATATATTAAACGTTTGGAGGTGGGACTTACCACGTTTACGGATATCAATACATTTTGCATAGATATTCATGTATTATTTACTCGTTTATCTACTACCAGTGGGTGGTGGTTAATATTTTTCATATAATATCTAAATAAAAGATTTAACCCGTAAAAATGCCCTAACCTTTGAACCTTGCATAAATCATTCCACATCGAGAAGGTTAGCTAAACGTTGGTTACTGCAAGAATCGTTGTTTTCTTGCTGTTACTCCTGTTGAATTATACACACTGGGTTTTTTCTTAAGATTTTGTGCTGTTTGAAGATACCCCAATCTCAAGAGCGTGAAGGATCTGATTTACAAGAAAGGTGTGGCAAAAATTGGCAAGCAGAGTGTTCCTTTGACAGACAATAACATTATTGAACAGGTAATGGAAATGCCTCACTGAAATGTGTCGCAACACATCTCTCGTCTCTCTTGTTGCCAAGTTGTTCGTCTTTCATATATGACATTGTTAATTTGTTTGGCAGGAACTAGGGAAATATGGCATCCTATGCATAGAAGACATTGTAAATGAGGTTGCCACTGTTGGTCCTCATTTCAAGGAGGTCTCTCATTTTCTGTGTCCCTTAACACTCAACAGGCCAGAAAAGGCATTGCAGGGAAGGAAAAAGCTTTTTGAGCATGGAGGAGACGCCGGAGATCGCAAAGAACACATCAATGAACTAATCAGTAAAATGAATTAGAATTGAATGAAAAATTCTGTGTAAGAGATTCAATTTTATGTTGGGGTTGAACCTCAAATATGCCCTTACCAGCTCAGTTTTGATATCTTTCATTTAATTTGATTTTGTTTCTGATACCATTTGACATCTGTTGAGGTCTTTGTATTCTGTTTCTTGGGAAACCTTTTAACGGACTATTATATAACTGCCTAACTTGGTCCTTGGGAATTGATTACCCGAGCTGGGTTCCATGCTCTGATCAGAAGTAATTATTCGGTGCTCTCAGAGTACCATGTGTTAAGTTCACGTGACTTTTTTACTCAATATGGTAGCGATAAATTTTATTATAGAGACATGATGATTTATTTTTGTTGCGTAATTAGAAGACAAAGAATGATTTACATTGTGTAAATTATGATTATTTATTTATCAAAATTAGTACGTGATATCATTCATATAGTACTATGAGAGTAGGTCAGTGTGTACTTTCTTGTCAATTATGACATCAAGCATCCCACGAAGCTTTCATTGCTCATTGAACAAACTCGCCGCAGCCATAAACGGATCAAAAGGGGCGGTTTTATATACTAATATTTTATAATTATGGTAATATTAATTTTAAATATTATAAAATTGTTGATGTCTTCTCTTCAGATCTTTTAAGAAAATTTTATGTTTGCTCTCTAAGAAATTGTAAGAGCAATTTATTGCCCCATTAAGTCTCTATTCGGCCTAATTTTTTTAAGGTTTTTTGGTTAAATTTTTTTAAAAAAAGTTTACTTGTTTTATTTTTTATTGTAATTAATTTATTTTTTAAAAAAACTTTCTATTTATTTTTTACAAAAAGTTAAAAAGTTAAAAAAAATTAAAACAAACACAAGTTAAAAGGTAGAGGTGAAAGTTGAGTTGATGTCACCAGGCGGGTTCGGATGGTTTTGTCGAATAGTTTGCTCACATCTTGAACATTCAGGAAGTTGAAAGGGAGGTTTATATATATATATATATAATACTATGATTATTTTATTTTATCAAATTTGGTATCGTCTGATAACTTGATTTTAAATTAAATTTTTTTGGTTAAAGTTATTTTAAGCTAAATGAACAAAAAGTTTATTTAGTAAATTTTAGAGGTGACTTTAAAAAATAATAATTAGGCAATAAGTCAAAAAATTTTAAGTTATTATGATATTTTAATTTATTTTTATATAATTAAATATTCAATATAGATCTTGTTTAATAAATTTTTATGAGTAAGTTTTGAAAAAATAATTTTTGTAAAAGATAAATGTGAATAACAATAAAAATATATTAAGTTAATAAAAAAGGCAAAAAAGTTGAAAGTTAATAAGTAAAAAGCCAAATAATTAGAATTAAGAAACTATGTACTCGTTTGGGATAGATTTTATGCTTGGTTTTTATGAGGTTTAACTTTTTTGACAAAAGAGAAATAAAAAAAACTGGGAGTGTTTGGAATAATTTTTTGTAATAGTTTTTTTATTTTTTTATTTTTTATTAAAATATCTAAAATGTCCTTATTTTTAGCTTTTAAGTTGTACTGTTTAGAATATTGACACGAGTTTTTTTTTTGTTTTTTTGAGTAGAGTTGATTTTTTATGTAAATGTATTATAATAATTTTGTTTGAAAAAAATTGGAGTGTTTGAGATATATATTGATTTTTTTATTGAATTAAGAAATGAAAAAAAAGTTAATTGATTTTTTTTTGAAAACCAAACAGTACAGCGTAAAAACTGACCTTTTTGCAAAAAAAATAAACAAAAAACTTAAATAAGTTTAAATAAAATAAAAAATAAATAAAAGCAAAAAAGCAAAAAGAAAGGTAAAAATAGATAATAGGAGAGACGGAAAAAACAAAAATAAAAAAAATTATTTTGAAAAACTGCAAAGTGAAAAGTTGATAATAGAATTTAATCCTAACTAATCTTGGCAAAAAAATGAAACAAAAAATATAAATAAAATAAATATAAAAATTGAAGAAGTTAAAAATTTAAAATAAAAATTAAAAAATTAATAAAAATATAAAAAAAGTCAATTAGAAAATACCAAAAAAAAATCTAAAAATATTACAACAGTAATATTAAAAGGTAAGATTGTCCTTTAGGTTAATTTCTTTCTCTCTAATCCTTTTTCACTTCTGCTACTCACGGCTACACTTACCCCTCATATGAATATTTACTCTGGATAATTTAGTCTGAACACTAAAAATACAAACAAATATAATTCGAATAATTACTCTAATTTAAACTTTTTACCCTTCAAAATAAAAATAACTTTGTGTTGAAAATGCATATAATACTCATTGGAAAAGAAAGTAAAACACTTGAATAAATATTAAATGTTAGAATCCATACAAAAACATCCAAGATTTTGGAACTTATTATCCAAAAGTCTTGTTTCCATTTTAACTTTTTCTATAAAAAAATAGTATCTAATTTAAAATTGATGGGTGTTCTTAGTAAAGCTTGGTGGCGTGCATTTAACAACTCTCTATTGCATTCTGACGGTGATACCCAAATTGCATTTACCGAAATATCTATGATCAACAGAAGTATTTATCAAAAAACCATCTCGATTAAAACCCTTTCAGTACCTAGGGTTTTTCCCATTCTACAGTCGTCGCCTCCCACACTCGAACTCGGGGGTTTGCTCGACTCCTTCCCTCTTCAGCCACGATCGCCGATGGTTTACTCCTTCGTTACTCAGGTATTATATATTGATCCTTCTCATGTTTGTAAAAAATGCTTAAAAAAACTTTACCTTGAGAAGATGCCTTGGGAATTAGATCTAAGAAATCTACTTGATTTTCCTCT
>JAULJZ010150475.1:0-10021 GCA_032270985.1 Heliamphora pulchella | reverse complement strand
TATATATATATAAACACACATATACACAGAAGTGAATTGTTCAAGAGGCATACCTAAACCCGAAATAATCGAACACGTGATATTTTTACCTACGACGTATCTTCAACGGTGTAGAATCCATTATAATAATTGAACGTCGTTTTTCCACTACACAAGAACCATAGAGAGAGAGAGAGAGAGAGAGAGAGAGAGTATTAGCATAAAAGAAAACACACCTTTACTTGAGTCATATGGGATATATTTATACATACCCACTAGTCACCATCCAAGAGTCACAACCCAATAAAAAGCCACCATTCAATGGGTGTGTCCAATTGTATTATAACTATCGAATCAAATCCCCCATTGGCGCGTGATTTGGGTCCAAACCCGACCTAAAGTCTAACACCTCCCACTTACCCATGGTTGGCAAGGTAATGGTACATATTTCTCAATCTTTCTATATATCACAGTATGTGTTCATACAAATTAATGAGCAATGCGACCACTGAGCATACCTGCAATTTGGAGCTCTATACTTGTAATTTTTACTATGTCAACATAGGGACATCAACCCTAAAAATAGTGTCCCATGTACCCCAAACTCATCAAGACACATTGGTTCTTGCATTTCTTACCCCTCATAAAGCATGCTTAACCATCCGAAGCTTTCGCATAATTAACACTTTATCGTATTGTAGACTAGAGACAAAAGGCCAAAGTTGTCGATAGTGAATAAAAAACAGGATGTTCCAAATGATCTTTCCTCTGTCCTTATATCATTTAGATAAGAATTAACCATTTTTTCAACTGTCCCAAAAGACTAAATCATTCATAACTGCAGGTGACATGCCAAAATAGCTAATAATTAGTCTTTTCACTTCTTGATATAGTCAAAAAGTTACAAAAGGGTATAAAATAGACAAGCCACGTGAAAATGACTTATAAAACTTACACAGTGTGGAAGCAGGGATTCATTCATTACACCTCCATTGTTAGTCGCTAATCGCACGTAGTATGAAATACATGCTATGGTAGAGAAACTCTTCCCAAATAAGAGCATATGTCATTTCTCATACACCAAGTAGATCCTTAGTCTAGTCCTTATACAAATGCCTAACTCAAGTTCTTCTAGTGACTAATCCTTTTAAGTGCGGTAAAGTGATAACTCATATATGGCTCTTAAAACTAAGAACAGACATAATGGACACTAGGTAATGACCATTATCGATACCTTCGACTAACGAGTCTTATCATATCTATAAATAGGGCGACATTGTAACATACCATGTCTCAGTTTTGCTCGCTATCGTATGCACTGCCAATTATGTACGTTTCATATTTTCACACTGTGCTATTACAAATGCCATAAAAATAGTGCAAGTAGAATTGCTAAAAGAAGCATAAGCACTATGGTAGATATCTCAAAGTGTCAATACATAAGTAATCTTTTTAAGTTTCAAAAGCAAAGACATTTTCTACATGGTCTTAAAGTTTTAACATGATCCATAAACATCACCCTGACTATAGGCTTAGTTAGGGGATATACAATCATACAAGTTGTAGAAACATACTTCAAGATTACTTCTTTTTGTTCAATCATGTCTCGTATAAAATGATATATCAAATCAATGTGTTTGATTCTTTCATGATACTTAGGATCTCTTGCATATGCCAACGCGGTCATGTTGTCACGGTTAATTGTCATTGGGCTCGACGTTTGTAAGATATCTCCAAGATGCCCAAAAAATCTCTTTAACCAAACAACTTATTGAACAGCAACAGAGCAAGCTACATACTATGCTTCCATAGTAGATAATTCAAGATAGGATTGCTTCTTACTACTCTATATATAGCTCCGCTATTAAGTGAAAAAATATATCCTAACGTGCAATTGCGTTCATCTATGTCACTACCCCAATCAGCATCATTGTAGCGAATTAGATACAAATCCAACGACTTGTGGCAAATCATATAATTCAAAGTCCTGTGGAGGTATCGCAGTATTCTTTGCCTGCCTTCCAATGAGCAAGTCAAAGATTTGATTGATAGCGATTAATTGGACCTGCTGCATAACAAATATCTAGGTAAGTACCCATCATAGCATACATCAAGCTTCCTACAAAACTAGTATATGTGACATTGGCCCCTAAGCAACCCACGAACCCATGTACCCCCGACCTTTGACCCCTAAGCCCTAGACCACCAATCCCTGACCTTCGTACCCTGAAAACCCATAACACCTCAACCTTGAGCCCAATCCAAGACCCTTGACTCCCGAACACCAGAGCCCCAACTTCCAAACTCCGAACCCTTAACAATCCCATACCCTCAACCATTTGAACCCTAGACTAGTGGTGTTGACAGTAGAATGGTAGTACCGGCTGTGGTAATAGTGGTTAGATGGTTAGTGTGGAAAATATTTCTCGGCATAAAAAAGTAAAAAAACGTTTTCCATCAAAATCAACATATTTTCCAGTAATTTTGAATATATTTTTTACTGATTTTTAATTTTTATCGTACCAAATACCAAAAAATACAAAAAAATATTTTTTTAAAAATATTTTTTGTCAAAATAAAAGAAACCTAAAAGAGTTATTTTCTATTTAATTGACTTATTTTCTATTTAATTTTTATGATTTGATCACATTCTATTGATATCATTGATGTATGAGAAGAAAAAAAAAACTACGGAATGTTATCTCAACACCAATAGAAAATATTAGTCCACGTTAGCAATGACAATGGAACGAGGCATATATACTATCTAAGTTTTAAATATAAACTATAAAAAATAGATGCAAATAAAAGATAAATATTATAATATTTTAAGCTTTAGTTTTGTTATATTTTCTAAAAAAAAAATTTATATATTGGATTCATTACTAAATAAAATATTATTTCATATAATCGGGTGCGAGGGGAGATAAAAGGAGATGGAAAAAAAATGTCATTCTCACTTCATTTTTTATCAGGGCAACAAAAGCTTATATATAATATAGCAAAAACATGGAAACATGGGGAGGGGGACAGAAAAACAACCACCTTAAAATGCTATAACATCAAGTTTATTTTTAAAAAGATTTAAACAATTATCCTCATTTGGCTTGTAGTTTAAACTCATTTTTTGTTTTCATTTTAAAGTTTTAAATAAGACAATGATTTAACCATCCCAAACAATATAATTCAAAGGTAAAAAGTAAGGACATAATATGTATTTTAACAACAAAAAACTACTCTAAGTAAATTACCTCAAATATTTTTTTTTTTATTTTTAAATTAAACCTTTAAACATCTCTCAACTGTCTGTTGAGATATGTGAAACCTGATAAGTACCTGAGCACAAAACAATAGTGGGCAGTGCTAGCAAAGCAATAGCGAAGCACTTGAGCACCGATTTCTAGAAGCAAGCTAGCTTGGCGCTTGGCGCTTGAGCGCCAAGTTTTCGGAAGCCGAAGCTAGCGGGGTAGTTGAGCGCCAGACCGCCTTGTGGATTTCAAACTATGGCGCTAGTAAGACGCTCGTCGAGTGCTCGAGCACCAGCACACCTGAACGTTTTTTAACTAGAGTATTTATATTGTTTTTGGTGTATTCATGAAGAAGAGTTGCCAAAAAAAACTCAAAGAATAACAAAAGTTGCTAAAAACTTGTAATAAGTGATCTTTGCCTCACATCGTGAAAATGCAAAGCAACTATAGCCGCAGTCTTAGTTGGGTGAACCATGTATATTTGTGTTTCTTGTGTGTGTGATTTTTTTTCGTTTTGTTTTTCGTCTTATTTGCATTCGTTTATCTCATAGATTTTATCGGGGGTTTGTTCTTAACCCTAACAACTAGTTTCCAAGCCTTGGGTTTTGTTGAGTGAAAGCAATAGCGACAAAAGATGAGAAGGTCAAATTGAGACGTTCACCAATGCAAAATTTGAATTCTAAAATATGTAGATTGAAGATTATTTATACCAAAAAAATCTGTATCTACCTTTCTAGGGAAAGAAACCAGAAGGATGAAGGAGGAAGAATGGTCTCTCCTTGATCGACAAGGTTTATCTGATGCTAATATTATTCAACCTAAAGATGGAACAAGGTGGGTCAGTTACAAACCACTTGAACGACCTGAACACGGTAATAACTCAGTTAAGCTCTGGTCTGACTAAGTTGGACGATGAGTTAAGTGTGTTGATTTTTTTGGCATCTTTGCCTTAGAATTGGAATAGCACTGTAATAGTCGTAAGTAACTCATTAGGAAAGTCAAAAAGAAAGTTTGATGATGTTAGAAACTTGGTTCTTAGTGAAGAAAATTGGAGAAGGGAAATGAGTAAAATATTAGGATTAGCTTTGAGTACAGAGATAAGGGGTAAAGCAACATATAAAAATTTTGATCGTGGGTGGTCAAGATCTAAGAGGAGAAGCAAGTCCAAATGCGTTTTATCTACTAGAATTGTAAAAATAAGGTGCATCTCAAAAAATACTACAAGACGCAAATAAAGGCAAGAATTGTCAGAATTCTATAAATGCTACAACTTCAGAAGATATTTATAACGCCTTAATTTGTAGCATTGATAGTCCTATGAAATCATGGACTTAGGATTTTGGTGCGTCATTCCATTATACGTCACATCGAGAAATCATGAAAAACTACATCAGTGGTAATTTTTACAAGGTTTTTTTTTTGCTGATGATGACACTTTGAAGATTGTGGATAAAGGAGATGCCCGGTTTAGTTTGCCAAATTGATCTATGTGGAAGTTATTGAATGTCAAGCATGTATCGGGTTGAAAATAAATCTTATTTTTATAGGATATCTTGACGACGAGGGTTACGTGGTTAGCTTCATTAGTGGATTCTAAAAGATCACAAAGAGAGCTCAGGTTGTTGCTCAAATAAAGAAAGAAAGTACCATGTACATGATTAAGAGCCATTTCTGTTGTTGATATAAAGAACTATTCGAATCTCTAGCACCACAGGCTTGGGCATATCAGTGAAAAAAGGGATGAAGATACTTCTGTCAAGTGGTAAACTATCAGAGCTAAAATCAATTGATATTGATTTGTGAAAGGAAGTAAACCTACAAGCATAGAAGAACGTGCTACCATTGCTCTCTCTATGTAGATGTAAGATTATTAGCCTTGTTAATGAATCCATTTAAAATACAATAGGAACAGTTGTTTTTGGCTGCTCGTTTCGTATCTTGAAAAAAGTAAACCTGCCTTTAAGTGAGAGGAGTCGAGTTAATAATAACTATGCTATGGCCCTACTGATTCCTCTTGGAATTGATCATAACGATTGATCAAATTCTCACTGATCTAGTTTGAGAAGTTTTTTAGTTTTTCTTATCTCTTGTGCATTTGAACCGCTATGAAAAGAATTCAAAATACAGATATCTGGTACTAAAGAAACCATATCGTGGTGGTCACTCTTCTTTATTCAACTATCAATGGAGAAAGGAAGGTTACTACTACAGCTTATAGCTTACAAAAATGACTTCTTTACTTGCTTAAGTCAGCCAGTTCTTACCTTTTTCAATCCCAGCCTACTGAACATGCCCAATTCCCCCAAATCATTCTTGTCTAAATAAGGGATCCAATCACTTTTGTCAACCAAATGCCCCAATACACTTCCCACATTTTTTATTACTTTATATTTACTAAACAAACAATATTGAATGTCAATGTAGATTATATGAAGCCATTACATTTAAGAATAGCATTGGGGTGAGACGGGCGAGTTTGATTGAGGTCTCGCGTGATCCATTTCTTATTTTATTGGGACAAGGGTGGGACAAAGGCGGAGACATATCAAAAATAATTAATAAATTATAAAAATAATTAGACAAATGAGAATTAGAACAAACATGGTACAAGAAAAATAATAATTGATTAATAATTAAAATTAAAATGATGCAAAATAGAAAATTGGGGATAAAATGAGATATACATGTAATATTTATATATTTTACTCTTATTATATTTTAAAAAACTAAACTTTATATATGTATTTATAATTATAAAAATATTTAATTTATATAATTGAGACGAGACGTAAGAAGCAAATACTATTCTTGTCTCATTTGTTATCGAAAAAATTCATAATTAAAATTCAGAACAAAAATATGTGCGAATGAAATAGAGAGAGGCCAGAGAAATTACCATTCTTAATCACATTAAAAGCGTAAACATATCCCATCAAGTGATAATAAAAAAATAAACAAAGAAAAAAATATAATAGATATAGCATTATTGCATGCTATCCAAGCGCCAAAGGGAAGTATTTTAAACTAGACAATCTTCTCAAAAATACTAAAAGAACTAAAAAAAGTATATCATTTTGCTCATCAAATAACAAAACGAACACTATATACAATCAGGGAGTCTTCTCTAAAATATTAAAATGTAATAAATATAGACCCTATTTGAAATAATATATTTGTTTATTGATTGTATTTATTTTTGTTTTTAGTAAATTTTTTTATTATTTTGTCAAACTATTATACTTTTCGTCTCTTCTCATCTAGATGAATTGAAAAAATATAAAAATATTGACCAAAATATAAGAATAATTTTTAAAAAACAAAAATAAACCAATAAGTTATATTTTATGTTATTTAATTTCATTTTTAATGGATTTTTTTTATCTTTTGATAAAAAAAATATTTACTTTTTGGGTCTATCTCATCGAGACGATTTGAAAAAATAAAAAATATTAGTTAAAATATAAAAAAATAAAAATAAATAAAATTTCCAACATTTTGCCCAAAAAAGGCCATTGTATTATTGCTCTCCGAGTAGCGACACAGAATTATTTTCAAACCATCTGTAAAAAAAAACCATCCAATTGGAGGTTGCCACGCTAGCACCTTGTAAAATTCTTATCATTTGGTATCAATAATAGAGAGAATAGTCTATAGCTGAATTTCCCATTTTGTCAATATGAGTAGGCTTGACATTTTGTCAAATTACTTCAGCTTCTCTACAGTTCTCTACGGTTCACTTTGTGGAATGGATGAAATTTAAGGGCCTTTCATAGCTCCTATATGATCTGATTAAATTAATCTGATAATTATAATTACATGAATCCATATATACTAAAATATTGGGCAATCATGCTGTCATGATTATAGAATTAATATAATTTTTTTATAAATGATTTACATATCTAAAAACTATAAATAAGTGATAGACTTATCAAAGTAGGGCCGTGGTAGGTCTTATTACGCGCCAAATTCAGAAATTTGATTAGCCGTGAATTATGGGTTTTGAACCAATAAATTATGAAAGCTTAAAAAGCAAAATAAAATACCAACATCTATGTAAAAACATAACATATGCTAAAATTAAGTAGAACGAATTGTAACGAATATATTTTCAGTTGACTAATTGACTTATAAATATATTTTCAGTTGACTAATTGACTTTTATATATATATATATATATAAATAAATGAATATTTTAGTGGATTATTTGTGAGCCGCAACATATTCGTTACAATTTCATGGACTATTGATCAAAGGGCCATAGTTTAAGGCCGATTATGCCTCTAAATTTAGAACACCGAATTCAAAGTGTAAAAGGCACCTTATCAGTGCTCAAAGGGAAATCAATTCTAGTACTCTAAGGCCAAGTTTTTTGGTCCAAGTCTTAGGTCTTCTGAAAATCAGTAACGAATGAATTATGTCTAACCAAGATCGATCAATATCTGAAGGGAATGGATTGGAACTTCTCCTAGAATAGTTTCTGGTGCGAAATAAAATTCATAGGATATATATAACTAATTCAAAAGAAAAATATAAATATTTGATAGGACTCGATTCATTTTAGTAATGAACAAAACAAATATAGGCTCCATTTGGTATACATTGCTTATTTGTTTATTTGCTTATTTTACTTATAAACTCACCGATTTGACATTTTTGCTTATTTTTTGTTTATTTTTGTCTTTTCTGAACGTTTTTTATATTTTGATCAAAATTTTTTACTTTTCTGACTCGTCTTAATGAGAGGAGTCTAAAAAGTATAAAAATTTGACTAAATAATAAAAAAAATTCACTAAAGATGAAAAAGTTAACTTCGTCAACTTAGTCAAACTTGTTTATAAGCAAGTTAACCATATAGGGCCATAATTGATTATATGCCACAATTTCATCAATACATTAAAGGCTTTTTTTAATACATTGATAAGATAGCTGGACATGTTTTTTTTTAATATTATAACATAATGAATGAAATTATATATATCATGATATTATTTATATCGTATTTAATTGATTAAAGTGAAATAAAAATAAATAAAATTATAAAATTCATTTTTAATAATTAGATAAAAAAGAATGATATTTGGAAAGACAAAATATATCAAAGGGCACGAAATATTATTAATTTCATATATCACAAATTATTAATCCATCGTATCAGTAATTACTAATTCATTTCCTAGAAGTTAAAGTTTGAAATAGTAAATCCTACGTACTTAGAGCATTTCCATCAGTCTCAACAAAATTTAGATTAATTTACGGCGCAAAAGTCCTTTTTTATATTGAAATTTGCAATCATTTTAAACATACTATGCACTAGCATCTCTCTCTATTTTAACTCTACTCTATTAAAATATTATTTTTAATTCTTTTTTTTATTTAAATATTTATTTTGTAAATGTGTAGTATGAAAGAGAAAAAAGCTAGCCCAAACAAGCCTCTAATATTCTCGGAGTACTATATAACAATTCTTCCTAATAATTCTATATAATTTTGTGACAATAAATTTTAAATGTACTTTTATAATTTGTAGTACAATAATGCTATGAACCTAAAAATAAAATTTAAAAAAATACCCAAAAAGTGATTTAGATGGTTGAGATTTATATTTAATAGGATGTGAAACACACTTCAATAAAATTTCAACCATTCAAATTACTTTCTGAGTATTTTTTTAAATTTTATTTTTGAATTCATAATATTATTACTGTTTGTAGTATCACTTACCATGACCTGAAAATGCATATTACTTTTCCCCCAAGATATTATTGTTTTCGAGACTAATTGAAACGACTTTGACCTGGTAATCACGCAATAGGAGAATCCACTACTAGTCTATCTACTACAAGTCCAGACAGACAGCCGCCTATATAGTAACTTTGTTTCCATAGATTTTGCTCTCATCGCCTTAATCAATTGGACAGCAAACAACTATACGATCCAGCCATGAATCTGCGGCAACAACTAGCAGTCATTTGTTCCTCCATTCCCCTCTTGGGCTGCGCCATGGACACTCTTTTTCTTCTCCTCTCTCCTAATGATCAGAACTCGGCCGGCGCAAAATTGAGCGCCGGGATCGCCACATTAAAGGTGGGGGAAAAAGAGGACGACGCCGCAACCGCGTCTAATGCGGCGGCCCAGAAGCACTTCCGGCAACTTCAACACGTACGAGGAGCTTAAGTGATTCTACTTAATTTCTTAGATGTTTTTGAAAAGTTATGTTTACGTTGGCGATATGCGGTGATCATATTTAAATACTATGTGATATTTTATGTGTAGTACTATATGTGTTATTTTATGAAATTATTATTTATTATAAAATAACACATATGACATGCCACATCATATATAATATCTAATATATATAATTATTAAAATATGATCACTATAGTATTATTATTGATTTTCAGATCGTTAGTACTTCTAGCGAGCTTCTTGTAACAGTGGAACTAAGATTCCAACTGCTGCTACAACTCTATCTAGCAGTCTTTATTATGTACTTATCATAACCCATGTTATATTTCTCTCTTTCTCTCCAATTTGCAATATTTTACCACTTACGAAATAATAACCTGTGTCAAAATGCCTTGAATCGAAGTTTGAATGCAGCTACATATCTTCCAGGACCTGATCAAGTTGATCTTGCATATATATATATATATATATTAAAGTAAATAACTCATAGATCATATTTGGGATATATATATGTTATAAAGTAAATAACTCAGATTATATTTGGGATTGTTGAAACTAGTAATGTATAGATTGTAATTTGTAGGAGAAATTGTGAATATTT